>JAJPUD010009463.1:0-46691 GCA_023553655.1 Myrmecobius fasciatus
AAAAAAAAAAAAAAAGCAAACTTGGTTGGACCATAGTGTTTGTAAAGGGGAATAATGTGAGGAAAGGTAGGTTGTAGTGACTTTAAGTACCAAACAGATATTTAATATGAGAGGTAACAGGGAGCCAGAGGAGTTTATTGAGTAAGGGAGTGACCTGATTGCACTTTATGAAAATCATTTTGGCAACCAGGGAGAGTAGAAATGTGAAGCAGAAAGACCAATTAGGTCTCTAGGATTTCAAATTATTATTATATAATTAAGTCATATGATTTTATGCTGGAGTCATTCACACTCTACTTCCTGCCATAGCCATCTCCCTGCTGTTGGTGAACAATAGATCTTTACAACTGAAGAAAAATGGATAAACTGGAGCTATCAGCATATCCATAACTGGAGCTGAGGTTAGTAGTGAAATCTGAAGGCTATTTTACCTGGATATGATGGCAAAAAGGCCACTTCCAAGGTAGAGCCAATCTGGCATTTTTAGACAATTATAACAGGTTGAAAAAAAAAATCAGTAGGCACAGGCTGCTGCTTCAGGCTGAATGATTCTTATCCCAGCTTTTAGCTCAAATGCCCAGAGTGCTTTAAAAATAATGGACTGCTTCCTATTGAACAGAAAGCAGTTAAGTCAATCAGCTTTGGAAGTGATTTTCCTGAACTGGGGTCTGATAGTGAGCCATCCTCTTTTTGTCCCCAGTGGAGTATAATGGTTTTGAAATTCTCCCTAATGACAGCTTTGCTCAGCAAGCTTAAGAAAGGAGTGGGGTATAGGGAAAAGAAAACAGGATTGGAAGTCCAAACTAAGGTTTCAATCCTGGCTCTTTTTTTTTCCCTTTAACTTTTTATGATACTGGACAAGCCATTTAATATTTCTAGACCTCAGTTTACTCATGAGTAGTAATAAGGAAAAGGTCAAAGCAGATGACCCTTAAGATCTCTTCCAGCTCTCCATCTGTGAGCCTCTGACAAAGAAAATGATTTCTTTCCAGTTTTAAATCCAGTGTTCTACCTAGCATTATATAATTTTTTTTCTCAGTTCTCTTACTAACTGAATGTATGACCCATGAGAAATCAATTCATTTTTCCGATCCTTAGCCTGGCAAATGGAGTCAGTCTATTTCACTTTCCTTTAACCAATAAACTCCTAGAGGATGGCTCATAAGCTGAAACCTATTCTATAAATGTATCTAAGAGGCATAGGATACAGAAAATGGACTTTGATATCAAGTCCTCCCCATGACTGTCAGTGTAAACATTAGCAAGTTATTTAGACACTCAATTCTCTAAACAATTCTCTGAGACCAAATTATGAGGATCTATCCTTTTGCATTGGAAGGGAATATTTCCAAAGCAAGATTTTCCTACATCAATTTAACTAAAGATCCAAGTTACCTTCTATTTCCTTAGAAAGTCTCCAGAGGCAGGTAGGTGGTACAGTGGATAGAGAACCAGTCCTGGAGTCAGGAGGACCTGAGTTCAAATGGAGCCTCAGAGACTTGACAATTATTAGCTGTATGAGCTTGAATTGAAAAAGTCACGATTTAAAAATCAAGTCTTCCTGATTACAGACCCTTTAGATAGCACTGTATGACCAAGTACCTATTTTCTATGGTTTGTATAAAACAGGGCTTAAACTTTTTCCACTTGGGACCCATTTTCACTGGAGAAATTTTTATGTGACCCCAGGTATATAGATATAGAAAGTAGCTATACAAACCAAACATTTATTGATAATAAATCACCCACATTGTGACCCACAGTTTAAGAGGTTTTGGTATAGATCAAATGAGATATTGGCAAATACTTAGCACAGTGACTGGTATATAGTAGGTACTTAAATGTTTTTTGCTTTTCTTTTCTTTTGAAGCAAAAACCACCACCACCACCACCAACAACAAAAAATACCATGGAGCTGGATAGTTTAAGGAATCTTGTTAGAAACTCTAATAAAGCAGACTTCCTTTGCAAAGGGTTCTGGGTGAGGAATGGGAAGGAAGAAGGCAGACATGAATCAGTAGCATAAACACTGAATAAAGATTCAAATAGTGTGTGTGGACAGTGCGGGGGGTGGGGGACAATAAACAGATGGTACCACAAACTAGTTTTGTGACTCTTGGACAAATCACTTTTTTTGTGAACTTCTTGGATATGTGAGTAGGCGTAAACTCCACTTTCTAACTCAGAGTTTGAGGATCTCCTGGGACCAGAGAGATGAAAACATTTGCAATGATAAAAGCTGTTTCATATTTGTGCAGTAGAATTTTATTAAGCAAAGCACCCCTTAATTTATCTTTTATATAAATCCATATGGGCAGATATTTGGTTTACTTAAAGTAAGGAACTCCTATGTTAATAATATGCTGCCTCACAGGAATTCAGAAAGAATTTCAAAGCACTTTGAGAATTAGAAATGCATATAAGTATTTGAGGGATGACCCAATATTATTGGTTCTATCTTTACCTGGGGAAATTGAAGAAGGCAGTGAAGATATTCCCAAGGCATGGGACATGTTAATAGCAAAGCCAAGAAATGAATCCAGGCCTCCTGATACTATCTTCAGACTGAGCAAACATTAGGCTCCTGTGTCTACAGTGTCCAAAGATATCTACAGTGTCCAAAGATGTCTCCAGTTTGGGAGGGAAAGGGAGGAAGAGACTTCTTGAAACAACAAGGGTGGTATTGTAAAACCACTTTCTATGGTCACTTAAATAATGGAAAAATCAATATTATCACTTGCAAAGACAAGTAAGTGTTAAACCAAGGGTCCCTGGTTATGATGTTTTTTCAAAGAAAAATTCCCTCATGATTTTGGAATAGATGGGAAATGATTTGGAAAATATGAAGAGGAATTAACTCAGCTTGTGAGAGGAAATAAGAACAATCAGCAAATAACCATTTTAGGTTCTACTAATGTACCAGGGGCATAGAATGTTGGGCCTGGAGGCAGGAAAATTAATCTTCCCAAATTCAAATTTGGCCTCAGACACTAACCAGTTGTGTCATCCTGGACAAGTTATTTAACTCTGTTTTCCTCACCTGTAAAATGAACTGGAGAAGGATATGGCAAATCAATCCAGAATTTTTGCCAAGAAAACCCCAAATGGGGTCACAAAGAATTGGACATGACTGAAAAACAACTATGTGTTGGGCATTGTATTAGGTGCTGGAGATACAAAGAAAAGTAAAAGGTAGTCCCTGCTTGAAAGGATCTCAGAATATAAGGGGGGAATGGGCAAACAATTATATACAAACAAAGTAAAATGCAGGAAAAATTGGAAATAAACATTCTCCACTCTGGCATGTTATATATGTATATGTGTATGTGAACGTATGTATGTATATGTATATATGTGTGCCTATAGCTATATAGATGAATATACACCCACATACACATATTATGTATGTATCTCCATGCCAAAAATATTTTGGTGCTATTGCTGCTTGAAATCAGTCATTATAGATTTGGAGAGATCGGACCATCAAAGCATTCTGGGAGTGCATTTAACAGGTGTAGGTTCAGAGAAGTTTGAAAAATTGACTTAGCATCTGTACCCTTGGTGGTGTAGAAGCTTACCTGTTCAGTCCTCATCTTCTTGTGAGGAATCCTTGAGCAAGCCCTGTACTCAGAGTCTCTGTTTCCCCATCTGTCAAAATTAGCAAATAGAATTTGATGATCTCCAATGTGTAATACTGTGGATTCAAATCCAAAGGAACAGGGAGCTTTCAAGTACTACAAATAATTGTGTTCCCCACATCCTTCACAGTCACTTCTGGTTTGTTGCTAGTAAGCCTTCAGGTAGAGCCAAAAGGCAGAGACCCATAACTCTCTCAGCTGACTTGCCAGAACTGGAGTCTGTTTATTACTTCATTCTTTTTGTTGGGGAGCATCTTATACACTCTCCATCTAACCTGCCAGATTGTACGTGGTTAAAAAAAAGTTTGAATTTTGTGTAATTCCATACCTAATACAGTGTTCTGTACACAGCACTGCCCTTGGTATTAGTGGAAACAAATTTTACAGAGTTTTGAAATTTCCAATTTAGATTCCATGCTACAAGACAGAATCTGCTTATCCCAGCTGGATCTGCTCTGGGCTGGTATATGCTGCATGTAAATGTATTGGGGAGTGAGGGAGTGGAGGAATGAGTGGGGAGAGGAAGAAGGTTCCAAATCACAACTCTGTCCAGACCCAGTGTATAACAAGATTTGCTTTTTCTACACTTGCTTTACTACCCATTCAATCACTGACTTTCATATTAGTTTCAAATATAGAAATCATCTGCACTCAGGACCTGAAATGTAACAAACACTTAATAAATGTTTGTTGACTAACTGACTAACTATACTCTGAACTTACTCCCAATACTCTACTCCTCCTTTTTGGTTTTTCCCAACATAAAACCAGGGCACACTTTTGATGGGAAAACGACATTTAAAAAATTTCTTCAGTGACCACTCCTAGACTACTCTCTCAATCACCAAATCAACAGCGCCATTCCCAAGCCCATATTTCACCATTTTCAATACCTTCACAGAGAAAAGGGCAACTGCCTTTCCCTGCAATACTGGGACATATCTGTTATTGTTCCTTTCTTTCATTTACCATCCAAATCCAAAACTCTTAATGCTTTGGGAACTACTGAATGATGTAGTTGATAGAGTATCTGATAGGAAGAGTCAAAAAGACCTGAATTCAAATTCTGCCTCAGACACTAAGTCACTTCAACTTTGTCAGCCTCAGTTCCCTCATTTGGAAAGCAGGGATAATTAAGGCATTTGTTTCACAACATTGCTGTGATGGATCAAAAGAGATATCTCTTGCTTGATTTGTACCTACATGCATACCTATATAATATGCATATATATCTATACATGATATATGTTTAAATGTGCATCTGTATTGTTATATATGTATTCTGCACACATAAATTGTATTTTTATATGCAAATAGGTACATATAGAAAGATATATCTTTTGACCCCCCCATAACAATCTGTAAGGTAAATTTTATATATATATATATATATATACACATACACATTCAAATATACACATGTATATATATATATATATATACACATGCACATACATGTGTGTATGTATATTACTTGAAAACCTTAAAGTACTATCTAAATATTATTTCTTATCTTCCTGGAATTTGGCTACCTTATCCACCCAAACCGTAGGTTCCTCTGAGGTATTCCCTACCAGCAAAGCACTCCCCAGCTGCCCCACCTCTTGATGTTTTGAACCATCTTCCTTTAAGGAACCATGATTTCATTCTCTCTCCAGAGAGGCAAATCTTGACTGGTCTACACCTTCATAGGTCTCAGAAATGTCATCACCTCCTATCAGAGCTTGTGGAAACAAGTCTCTCTGAACTTAGCTAACTGAACTGGTTCTCAAATGATAAATAGGACATCTGTCACCAGGCTGGAACTTGAAGTCTTTCCAACTTGAAGTCTTTCCAGCCTGCCCATAGTTGTCATAACCTTTGACAATTCGCTATCACCTTCATTCTGCAATGAAGCATGGGAATGGGACTTGCGTGGTATTGATGATTGAAATATATGTAATTTTAATGATAAATAAGTCTTGATTTTCAGTTGTAACAATAATGACTCAGGGTTTTTGTCTATGTCTCCTGGCTCTCAACAGAGCTCTCCTCTTCTTCCTTTCTTATCTGCAGAGGTGGCGGTGCTCTTGCTTGCAGCTGAGAAGAGATGGGTGACTGGAGCTTCCTCGGGGAGTTCCTGGAAGAGGTCCACAAACATTCTACAGTGATTGGCAAGGTTTGGCTGACCGTGCTCTTCATCTTCCGCATGCTAGTGCTGGGCACGGCAGCCGAGTCCTCCTGGGGGGATGAGCAAGCCGACTTCCAGTGTGACACATTACAGCCCGGCTGTGAGAACGTCTGCTACGACCAAGCCTTCCCCATCTCCCACATCCGATACTGGGTGCTCCAGATTATCTTCGTCTCCACCCCATCGCTGCTGTACATGGGCCACGCAATGCATACGGTCCGCATGGAGGAGAAGCGAAAGCTGAAGGAGGCGGAGAAGAGCAAGGAGTCCAAAGGCACAGACACCTATGAGTATCAGACAGAGAAGGCTGAGCTGTCCTGCCGGGAAGAGCTGGATGGAAAGATCATCCTTCAGGGGACTCTGCTCAACACATATGTCTGCAGCATCCTCATCCGGACGGCCATGGAGGTGGCTTTCATTGTGGGCCAGTACTTCCTCTACGGGATCTTCCTGGAGACCCTACACGTCTGCCGCCGGAAACCTTGTCCCCACCCTGTTAATTGCTACGTGTCTCGGCCCACCGAGAAGAACGTTTTCATCGTCTTCATGCTGGCTGTGGGGGGCCTGTCTCTCTGCCTCAGTCTGGTGGAACTCTACCATCTGGGCTGGAAGAAAGCCAAGCGTCACTTCACCCAGCCTTGCCCTGGCAGGGTGGAGGCCAGCCTTCCTCCGCCTCCGCCAGGAGGGGTCCAGAACTGCACACCACCCCCAGACTTTAATGAGTGTGTAGAGGGCAGCCCCAATCAGAAGTTCTACGGCAGCCATTTCAGCAATAACCTTGCCTCCCGGCAGAATACTGACAACTTGGCGACAGAGCAAGTCCAGGGCCGGGAGGAGGCCGCGGGCAGGGCTTTTCTGCACATGCAATATGCGCAGGGGGCGGAGATGGCTAATGGGGTTTCCAGTGCCCACCATCTCCCCCATAGTTATCACACTGATAAGCGTCGCCTGAGCAAGGCGAGCAGCAAGGCCAGGTCAGATGACCTCTCAGTGTGACTGTGCTCAAGATGGTCGCAAGGGGTGCATGGGGTTGTGGGGGGGCAGAGCTGGGAGTAGGAGTGTATGTCCATGTTGAACCTAAGCATTAGGGAGGGGCCCTTGATTTCCTCTCCTTGCTGCCATGTTGGGTTTTGGTTTTTTTTATTTTTATTTTTTATTTTTGAGAGAGCTCTGTTCATAATAAATTTCTCCTTTATCCAGAAATGGGGCAACATGGAGGAAGAGGAAAAGCTGGGCACCACACCTATAGTGCTTATGGGATGCCATAGTAAGAGCTCTCTCCTCATTTTCACACATACTGAAGGTACACAGAAAAGACATTTCAAGAGGCCTGAAGTGGGGCTGATTGGGGTGAGGGAGGGATTTAGGATAGGATACTTTGCAAAATCATTCAAAGTTCCAAGATTTTGATTTATGCTACCATAAAAAGGACATGCTGCCCACTTTGCCCAGAACATAGAAGAGGACCCAGAGTAGCCATCAGAACCTCAGCTGTCCCCTTCATCCCCATGCTTACCATACCTTTACAAGTATCACCTTGGTAAGTCTTGGTGAAGTGCCTGGAATCACAGACTCTTTTCAGTTTTTACAGCTTTATTTGTTCCCACTGAAGTTGGTCTGTGAGATCCAGGAGTAGCCAAACAGATCAGCCAATGGCAGCTTTGATCAACCATATTTCCCAAGGTGCTGTCTCCACAGGGCTGCTCCTTTGGATAGAGGTTAGGAGCCCACACATTGTCTTAGTATTTCCCTTTCTTCTTCCTGACTTAAAAATGGGTTCTTAGACCTTAATCTTGATCAACAGCTTCATTTTTTACAAGTGCCTTCATACCAATACCTGATTTTGTGATATCAAAAAGAAATACTCTCTTGGTTATGTCATCTACCTGGGATATATTCATTCTACTAGTGTGCCTGCCCCTGTACTAGTTTACCGGACAAATTGACTACTTGAATCTTTGAAACCATCCACATTACAACTTTCTTTGCATCTCTATTAGTTGTTAAAAACTGTTCTTTCTTCTCCCTACTCTGGGCCACTTCCTATATCCCATCATCCCCAAGAAGCAAAGGTCATGTCAATAGTTCCCCCGCCAGTGATTCTTCCTTGGAATACTGATCACCAACTAAAATGACCAGTATCTCCACATATTTATGAAAAAAAAAATTTCCAAAGGGATATTATATTTCTCAGAGGTAGATCCAAATAGTATTGCTATGAACCAAAAAGAAAGGGTGACAGGACTGGAGGTATGGAAGTTCTGTTCTTTCTCCCAAAGCACCTACTTGCTAAACTCAAGTGTGTTCTGTAGAAGAGACTCCCTTTGGAACTGCACAGTCTGACTACTTGGGTCGTCCCTTGGGGTATAGATGGAGGAGAACTTTCAAAACTGGACACTGGTATTCAGAGAGGAAAGGCATCCCCTGCTTTCCTGCCTTCCTCTTTTTAGCTGTGAGCCCCACCCACTACTTCCACCATGTTTTTAGCCTAACTGGGTCTGCATATGACACATAGGGTGAGGTAGAGTCAAAAGACAAAGCTTATGAACCTAACCAAATAAAGAAAGAGCTGGTTATTTCTGGCTTCAAATGCAACTCCTTGGTTCACAGGTCCTCCTTATCTCTTGATGCTCTTTTGATTTGGGGGAAATTTTTTTTTCTCTGTCTTTGGTTTTATGAATTGTTTATTCTTGAACTCTGTGAAGTTTCTCCTTGTTTGAGTTTTTTTTTTAAAGCAAGGAGAAAGGCATTCAATTATGTATTTGTTTTAATAAAACTTGATTTGACATCCTTTTCCTTCTCATATCCCTTTAATGATGGATTCCAAATGAAAGGATAAGAGACAGAAGCACTTGGACTTCTGTTTCTGCTAAGTCCTTAGTAAGCACCCACCATAAGCTCAGAATTCCTGCCAGATCCTGGGTGGATACAGAAGTGCTCCAGGTCCTCAGAGATGTAAATGAAAGAGAGAACTCAAATAAACATGGAATCATTTGAGAACAGCAAAGTGCAATACTGGTTTATCAACTCTACTCTTGAAGGGAGTTCAAGGAAGAGGAGTTCAGTATGGGACAGAGCAACTAAAAAAGGCTTCAAGGAAGCAAACTTCAAAGATGAAGTTGGAGTTTCAAATTAGGCAGGTGAAAAAAAAGAGGGAAGAGAATTTCAGTTGAGGGGATGAATGAGCAAAGTCTTAGAGGTAGGATTGATTGTTGTACATCATTCTTGAAGAGAATCAATGACATCACAAGGATATATGTGAGTTGGATTTAAGTGAGGCAGACTATGCAAAGTCATCAGCCTCATTTCTTCCTGTTTTGGAGTATTGAAGAGATAAGTCATCAAGCATTAGGAAGCACCTACTATGTGGTAAGCATTGTGCTGAATGCTGGGAAAAGAAAGAAAGGTAGCAAGTCTAGGTTAAGGAGGAGTGAAGTAGAGGGAGATAATGGAAGGATAGTAAATTAGGATCATTTGTTAAGGACTTATTATATATCAGATACTCTGCTAAGTCCTAAGGATACAAAAAAAGGCAAAAAACAGTCTCTGCCCTCTGTTCTAAAAGATCAGAAATCCCATTTTCTAGGAAGGAAATTCCAAAGCCCTCTGTGGTAATATTTTTGCATTTCCTAGTCATAAGATGCTTACATGAAACCCTGGAGAGTATCTCATCCAACAGCCTCATTTTGCAAATAAGAAAAACAAGCTATCATCCCTTATTTTTTTTTCCTCTTCACTGCCAAATTCTTAGGGAAAATAAAAGTTTATTTCCACTGTTTCACTATAATCTATATAATCTATCATTATATATAATCTAATCTATTGGTCCTAGGGCAAGGGACAATTTGTCCTCTGTGATATTTTCCTGATGTGATCTCACTGCTTGGATGTGAGTGGTCCTATACATAGAGCTATTACTCAAAGCCAGAGAGTCACATATCTAGAAGTTCAGCCAGTTCCCAACTAGTGCTAGCATTATCAGAAGGTCTTTATATCAGGTTCTTACATTTTACATTGCATCGCCAGCATCATGGATTTTTCTCTTGGTTAATATCATCTGCCCATAGAAATAATGGAAGCCCATGAAGCTCCAGAGAAATTCTTATGGGCATGGATGATAATGAGGAAGATGGTGAATACAGAAGCTTGGGGGGAAATTCTGGAGCCTCTCCAGGAAGTTGCAGGTGGGTGAGGAAGAGTGAGAGAATGGTCTGGGCTGATTTGCCCTAGTGACTACTCAGATAAGTAACGTAGTTTAACTTTACCTTCTTTCCTAACTCCCATGGATCTAAACAGCTGGCTGAGAGTACACTGAATTTACCTTTGATATACCTGGTAGATGGAAGGCTTCCTACCCTTGGCTCCTAAAACTCTGACATCCCCTTCAGTTGGCTTAAGATCTCCACCTGACCCTTGACCCCACAGTAGGGCAGTTCTGTGAGGATCAGACATAGCAAATCTAGTTCTAAAAACAGAAATTCAAAGAATTTGTAGAATGAATAAGTCTTACTTGCTCACAATTTATGCCTCTTCGTCATATAATGGCAATAGGAAGACATCATTTCTGATTATTTTTTAGTGATTCAACACAAGACAACTATGTGGGGTTGCCCCAGGAACATTTCTGAAATGTGTCTTCTGGAGCTTCCAGCCGCCCAGAGATTCCAAAGATTCTTAACCTTTTCTGTCATGGATTGTTTAGTGAACCTTTCTCAGAACAATATTTTTAAAGGCATAAAATGTGTAGGATTACAAAGGAAACCAATTATAATAAAATATAGTTATTAAAATATTTTTAAAATAAGACAATGGGTTAAGAACTCCAATTTAAAAAAAAAAATTTAAAGAACTCCTATTTTTGACCTTGGTTGTGATTCCTCCCTATTCACCCCTCAGGCATCTCACCCACTTCCTGGTCTCTCCATTTTCCCTTTAATCAAAGCCAGCATCCAGAAGAGGATGTATTTGGAATGTATTCCCTCCTCACCTATAACTCAAAGAATCCTTAAACTTCATCTAAGGTTTAGCTCTGGGGGTGACAAATTCTCCCCCTTATATGATCATTCATTGGGTCCAGAAGAGGTCAGTCAGTTATCTTTATTCTGCAAGTGAACTCCTTTAAATAAGAAATAAAAGCTTAGTGGATAGAACCAGATACTAAAGTCAAAGAGATTTCAAGTTGATTTTTTTTATCAGTGCTAGAATGGTGTGCAAGTATTCATTTTATTATATATGTGGCACTTACCACAAGGTATCTGATTTTAAAATGCAGAAGAAACATCTACTTTGTCCCAGTTCTATTAGGGAGTAGTCTAAAAGGGAAGTCAAGATTTTGAAACAGGAAGGAATATACTTCTGGTTGAGGGAAAGGGCTGGTATGATGCAGATGGACTCTGGGACAAATGGTAACTGGCACCTAGACCTTGTGGCCCCTAGTGATATGGGTCAGAGGGCACACACACATACACACACACACACGAAACACATAGACACACTAGCATACAACAAAAGAGGTAGGGAGAAGTTAAGCTGTAGAAAGAGCTCAACCTCAATAAGTAGCATCCTCTAACTAGTACTTATAGATCTTAAAACCTATTTTGCTTTATCCATACTAATTATTTCTCTGAGCTCCTATTTTGCTCTCTGGGATTCTTTCCTCTATAAATAACCAATTCATATTAATCACATGACAATGGTGGTAAAAAAGGATAATTTACTTAAAATAGTGTAAATAGCAGAAAATATATTAATCATAATAGCTAGTATTTAAATAATGCTGTAAGGTTTGCAAAGTATTTACAAATGTGATTTCAACTCTGTTTTATAGAAGAGGAAACTGAGGTAAAAAAAGATTAAATAATTTGCACCAGGAATACACAACTAGTAAGTGTCTACAGTAGGATTCAAATTCAGGTTTTCATGTCTCAAGTCCATCTTTCCATGTATCATGCTCCCTCCTGAGAAATGCCAAATACGTCTAATCCCTGTGGCCCAGACCAAACCACTTTCTAACTCTCAGGAGTAGAAGGTTACAAGAAGAAGTATCCTAGATCCTGCTCAAACTTTCTTCCAAGAGTTGAGTGTCAGCATCTTCAATATCAGCAAGTCTTTGGAAATCGTCAAATACTATAAGTACTATAGAAGTATTAGCTATTATTATTGCCTAGGTGTTACAGTGCATAGAGCATTGGATTGGGAGTCCAATACCAATATGCAATGCATGTATGTGTGTATTTATGTATATTATATAAATAGGCATGTGTGTATATATGTATAGATATACATGTATGTACACATGAGAAAGAGGGTAAGAATATAAGACATAAGATATAAGAATAGGAAGATTCCCAACACATCATCTGGTTTAATTTCTTCATTTTACCTGTGTGACTCTGGCCAAATCACTTAACCCTGTTTACCTCAGTTTCCTCATATGTAAAATGAGCTGGAGTAGGAAATGGCAAACTACTCCATGATCCAAGAAAATTCTAAAATGGGGTCATGAAGAATCAAGCGTGACTGGAAACAACTGAATAACTACATATAGGTAATAGGGAACCGCTGGAATTTACTGAGCAGGAAAATTACATGATCAAGTCTGAGAGCAAAGTGCATAAGTGAAGGAAGATTTGGAATGGGGAGAGGCTAGAGGCAGGGAGATCCATTAAGAGGCCGTTACAATTGTCCTGGTAAGAGATGATGAGGTTAACTATATCAAATTAGCAACTCCACCTGTTATGATTGTGGAAGGAACCAGAGGAGGGAGCTATTAGGAAAGAACAGCAGCCATGGAATCCTAATTTTCAAAGATTTATTAGCTTGTAAGAATCTTAATTATGAAGCCCTTAATCAAGAGTCTGTCAATTAAGCTTCATTAATCTCAGTAGCTATACTCATACATACAGAGATTCATTCATATTCCCATTCCCATTCATTCATATGTTCAAACATGAACCTAGTCATTGTTTCTAGACATATTTAGGGAGAGGAGAAGAATGTCACTTAGTTTCCTCATCTATAAAAAGAAGGTAATAGTAATACCCATCTCACAAAAAAAAAGGCAGGATTAAAGGACATAATGCATCTAACTTGTTTTGCAAATATGAAAGCATTATATAAATATCAGCTATTATCATCAGCTATTATTCATGGACAAACAGGAGGGCTTGTCTGCACACAGTGAGTGCATGGAATCTTCCAAAAATAATTTTGATTTACAGGGTTGTTTTCTTCTCAAAGTTCTAGTGAGCACTGCTCAAAAGATCCTTTGTGTCCCACTGACATCTTGTCCCAGTAATTCTGGGAAGATCCAACCTTATCTGTCCAATTCTTCAACCATAAATAAACCCCAACATCTTCTCCTTTGTTTTCAAACATCCCCACCCTGGGTAGCTTCATTCAGATCCTGTCTCAGCTGCTTACTAGTTGTGTGAAGCTGATCAAGTCACTAGTCCGTTCTAGATCTGTTTCCTCTTTCATAAAATGAGGGAGCCAAACTTCATGACCTCTAAAGTCTTTTCCAGTTCTGATTCTGTGGTCCTACAATCTCCATGCTCCTGAAAGTTTGTTGTCCTGATTTTCAACAGCCCTCTTGGACAATCATGAATTCTTAAACTAGTTATACCTTCCACAGGATTAAGAATATTCACATGAATCTATCAATTCAACAAATATTTTTAAGCATCTATATCCAATTTGGTTAGATACAAAATTTAATTAAGACACAATTCCAATAGAACTTGTGATCACATCTCCAAGCCTTTGCATACACTGTGCCTCACAATGAAATGCTGTCCCTCTTCTCCACTTTGAATTCTTACCCCCTTATAAGATTTCTTTCAGTTGTCTATACAAAGCCAATCTTGATTCCTCTTAGTTTGTGCATAGGAAATGATCTTGTTTTTCATTTTGTAGAGACTTTGTATGTATTTAATTGTATTCATATTGCATTCTCCCCTCCCCACCTATGCCTTCCCCATCAGAATATAAACACCAGGAGGAAAGAAACTGTTTTCATTTTTGTCTTTGCACCCCCAGTACTTGGCATATAATTAATAAATGCTTGTTAAATTGAATTGAATACTAGGAGACTATGACCTGTCTCCCATGCCTATGATCCTGAAATTACCTATAATTCTTTTTTTCTCTTTCATCTTTCCTTTGTGACCCATGAGGAATTCAGTGTTGGGTGTGGTTAGCAGAGGGACTGATAAAAATTAATCCCTGAGGTAGGCTGGGAGATGGCACTGATAGAAACCAATTTAGCATCAAAGTCCTACCCTCTGGAGAGATTGTCCAGTCTGAAATCCAAGTTAGTCAAACCTCTGAGACCTACCCTCAGTAGGGGTCTTGAGCAGTCTCACCTTGCCAAGCCCTATCAGAAATCCCAGTCATGTCCCTTGAGGTTAATTTTTCCCTATAAAATCTACTTGTGGGTCATCCCATGGCTGCTGCCTTCCTTTGGGTTAGATTGCCATGACAATCTGCCTCATGGTGTCTTTCTTTTTTTCTCTCCCCCATGCTCTGTGGTATCCCTCTTAACTCCCCTATGCTTCCCAATCCCACTTTTCCTCCACATAAATAACTAACTCTTTTAGGGTGCTAAATCCTCTTTAGAATTTAGCCTGCCAGCTAAGGGCATGCCCCAACCTCATAGGATGCTCCCTTTCTACTAGGTAATTATGAGTTTCACTTGACGAACTTGCCTTTTTATGCTCCCCCATCTATATTTCTTATTTACCATTCCTGGTGTCTATTGTGATGTGGTTTAAGAACCAAAATGATGTGGGTGATGTAGACACCAGATGATGGTAGGTACCAAAAGTTGGGGTTCAGTCATATGAAGAATTCACAGTGGCCATTTTCTTTGACAAAAGTAGATTTATTTAGGGGAAGGAGTTACAGGCAAGATGAAGGGATACAATAGACACCGGGAATGGTAAATATGAAATAGAGCAGTAGAACATATGAAAGGCAAGTTCCTCAGTGGAAGTCACAATTACCCAGTAGAAAGGGAACACCCCATGTGCTTGGGACATGTCCTTAATTGGTAGGCTAAATCTTAAAAGGGACTTAGCACCCTAAAAGAGTTAATTAGCTATAAGGAGGAGAAGTAGGATTGGGAAACATAGTGGAATTAGGAGAGATACCATGGGGCATGAGGGAAGGATAAGGAGAAAGACACCATGCGAGGCAGCAGCCATGGGATGGCCTATATATAAATTTTATAGGGAAAATTTAACCTCAGGGACTTGACTGGGATTTTTGACAAGGTGAGACTGCTCAAGACCGCTACAGAAGGTGAGTCTCAAGAGTTTGACATAACTTGGATTCAGACTAGACAACATCCTCAGAAGATAGGATCATGGAGCTAAACTGATCTGTATCAAAGCCTTCTCCCTGCCTGCCTCAAAGGTCAATTCCTCTGCTAGCCACACCTAATACTGAAGACTTCTTCATATTGTATCTCTATTTTGTCTGTAACCTGTTTCCCTAAATAAATCTACCTTTTGTCAAAGATAAAGGCCATTGTGAATTCTTCAAGTGGCCAAACCCAAACTTTTGGTGCCTACCATCATCTTGTGTCAAATTACACATCATGACTAGTTAATTAGACCAGTTGATAGACTTTCTAAGCATTACTCCTTAACCCTAGGACAAGTCCTCCCCATGTCTCACTTGCTCTGTTGGAATAGCCTCCAGTCTCTGCCCCTTCTCATCTATCCTGAATATCCCTTACAGAATAATTTATGCATAAATATAATAATGTCACTCCTTTTCTCCAAAATGTGCAGTTTTTTACAGAGTATTATTTATATATTTGAACCATAGATTTATCCCAAGGCGCTGTCCTAGACCCTCTTTTCTTTCCTATGTTCTTTCATTTGGTGACATCAACTCCCATAATTCAGAAATCATATCCATACAAAGGACTCCCATATTTCTCAATTTATTCCTAACTTCTTTTTCTCCTGAGTTCTAGACCTGCATTACCAATTGCCTATTGGACGTTTCTAACTGGATGTCCCTTCAACAACTGAAATTTAACATGTCCAGAACAAAATTCATGACCACCTTTCCACATCCCCATTTACTCTTCTCTTCAAATCCCTTCTTATTGTTGAGAGTCCCACTATCCTCCTGGTCATCCAGTCTCACAAACTTGGTGCCATCATGGACTCCTCATTCTTCCTTACCCCACATTTTCAATCAATTGCCAAACCTCATTGGGTTTTTGGTTCCCCTTATGTCTTTTTTTTTCCTGAGGCAATTAGGTTTAAGTGACTTGCCCAAGGTCACTTAGGAAGTGTTAAGTGTCTGAGGTAAAATTTGAACTCAGGTCCTCCTGATTTCAGGGCTGGTGCTCTATCCACTGCCCCACCTAGCTGCCCCTCCTTATGTCTTACATAAAGAATTCTTACGAAAGGAATATTTTTCTGACCAATACCCTAGTTCAGGCCTTCATCACCTCTTAACTTGGACTTGTCTTCCCAACTGACCTTCCTGCCTCTAGTCTCTCTCCATTCTCTAGCCATCAAAGTAATAATGCTTGATCTCAGACTTGACCATATAATTCTCCTGCTCAATAAATTCCATTGGTTCCCTATTACCTATGTGTTGTTCAGTTGTTTTCAGTCATGTTTGAGTTTTCATGACCCCATTTTGGAGCTTTTGTGGCAAAGATACTAGAGTAGTTTGCCCTTTCCTTCTCCAACTCTTTTTGCAGATGAGGAAAACCTGGCAGGCAGGGTTAAGTGACTTACCCAAACTCACACAGACTCCAGTCCCAGTGCTCTATTCACTGAGTCATTTAGCTGCTCATTACCTATAAGAACAAATATAAAATCTTCTATTTGTCTTCTAAAGCTCTTTGCCACCTGGCCCAATCTTACCTTTCCAGACCTATTACATAAATACTACTTATTAGTTAAACTGTTTCTATGGTGCATGCAGACAGACTGGCCTCCTACTAAATAGCTCTCTTTGCCTTTGCAGTGGGGGGTACTCCATTCTCCTTTCCATGTTTTCAGTTCCCTGACTTTCTTTACCCTTCAGTTCAAGTACCACCTACTAAATGGCACTTTTCTGCATCTCAGCTGGTTGAGCTTCTCTCCCATTTCCCTCAGGTTACTTTATGTTTCTTTGGCATATGTTTTACATACACCTATCAATGTACACATTGTTTCTCCTGTTAAAATATAAGCTCCATGAAGGCAGCTAGTATTAGACCTGAATATTCTTTCAAATGGTACAATAAATATGCATAGTAGGTGTCTAATGCTTATTGACTGGGAGAAAAGTATTTAGTCTTTGGGAGTCTAGTGTTAAAAGCCTTTCACAATCTTATTCCCCCTTCTTTGCCTTTCCAGTCTTATATTATTTTCATGATATTTTGATCCAGCCAGATTGAACTAATCTTTGTTTCCCCGTCCAATCCTGGCTCAACCTTTCATCACTAAGGGTCTTGGTTACAATTCTCCTTATACCCAGAATACCGTCTTCTCCCATCTTGGCTTCTTGAATTTCTATCCATTTTTTAAAAAATATTTTATATTCAATCTGAAAAGATTTATGTGAACTTAGTGCTGAGTAAAATGAGCAGAATCAGGAGAAAGTTGTACACAGTAGCAGAACCAGGAGAACATTGTACATGGTAACAACAACATTGTATAATGATCAACTTTGATAGACTTAACTCTTGCTGATCTAAGATACTTCCAAAAGACTCATGATGGAAAATCCACATCAACATCCAGAGTCTGAATGCAGACCAAAGCATACTATCTTCATTTTTTTTCCTCGTGATGTTCCCCTTTTGTTCTCATTCTTCTTTCACAAAATGACTAATGTGGAAATACATTTTTAACATGATTGTACAGATATAATCTATATCAGATTACTTGCTGTTTGGGGGAAGGGAAAGCAGGGAAGGAGGAAGAAAAAATTTGAAACCCAAAATCTTATAAAAGTGAATATTGAAAAATATCTTTACATGTGGTTGAAAAAATAAAATACTATTAACTAGGGGGAAAAGAAAATAAAACCGAACTGTGTACAATTACAAAAAAAATAATCTTAGCCCTGGAAAGAAACTATTTTATATTTAAAGGTCAGCCAATTATTACATAAGCAAATGAAATAAACAAGCTTCAAATCCCACTCAACTTCTGCCACCTCTCCTCCCAGAAACTTTTCATGATTTCCTCTCAGCCTTCATAAAGCACAATTTTTTTTTGCAATTCTCTATTGCCAATATTCTATAATACCGTGCCTTACAATTACCTGTCATAGTGTTTTTCTCTCTTTAGTACTCTGTATGCTTTTTGAAGGCAGGGCCTTACTCAACTCAGAGCCTCACATTGTACTCTGAACACAATTGCTTCTTAATAAATGTTTAATCTTATATATTTATGAAACTGGTGCCACAGGAAAAGCAAGATTCAGTGAAATTTTGATATTCTATGTATACAGAAAATTTCCAAATATAGTTTTTGTATCTTTTGTTGGAAGATATATATACTTGTGGTATTAACAGTTACATTAATCTTCAGAGCCATTTAATAACTATGTGGCTTTGAGAATCCTTAGTCCCCATTTCCACCATTCTATCGCCATCACTGTGGATGTGGGAAGGAGCTGCATAGGACTAAGAACCATTTTGTGTTTTTGTCTGTTACATGGGTTGATACAGTAAAAAGATTTATTACTTGTCCAAACAGCTAGTGATGGCTCTCTCCACATTTAGCTAGGCTGGTCCTTGGACAGAAACATAATCTGTTGCCAGAACTTCACTCAAAGCCTTGCTGGCTTAGTACAAACTGTCAGAGCTTAGATTCTGCTTATATAGCACCCCTTCTATACCACAATGAGGCGACAGAAGAAGTGTGGAGGTGACATCAAAAGCAATGGAAATCTACATGGTGAAAACAGATATGCATCAGTCTATTACCAATATGGAATAACCTGCGTATCTGTTGAGTTGGTTGAATTGTACCTGCTTTCATGCCTGTCATGGTGCTTTGTCTATAATGGATATTAGTGGGCTAAATGCATCAAGTACAATTTAGCTGAAAGAGAACAGAAGTATGAATCAGAAAACCTAGATGCTATTCCCAGCTCTAACACTGATTAGGTGACCCAGGCTAGACATATAAGGAACTTAAAGGCTGTTGGGACACTAAATGTATTTCATAAGACAGTGACAAATTGGAGAGCAACCAAGATGCTCCATATAAGGATATGTTAAAGTAACTAGGGATGTTCAGCTTATAGAAAACTAAAGCATGACATGGGGCCATGGATTACTGCTGAAAGGAATCTTAGAGGCCATTGGATCCAACCCCTTCATTTTAGGGTTGGAGAAACTGAGGCACAAAATGGTTTTCATCAAAAAACTGTTGGAACAAAGCATAATCTTGAGTTCCTCTCAGGTGTGTTCACTACTCTCGGGAACAGCCAAGATGAAGTTCAGGTCCCTTTTAGTAGCAAACGTTTCTAAGAGGTAGTTCACAGTGAAACTCAAATGCACAGAGGGTTTATAAGGAATATTCAAGTTCAACATTTGGTCTAAATTTAGTGTCCCCCTGGGGAGCCAGCTAGCCAGCTCTCCATCTCTGGGATAGTCATGCCTTGGAACTTTTTCTTTTTTTGGGTCTGTAGCTCCCACCCTTAAAAGGAATAAGATTAGCAGGGGAGTCAGCCAGGATGGGGTCCCAGGGACTCTTGCTTCTGAAAGCAGATGCTATGCCAGCTGCTTACCTCTGGGAACAACACACACTGGAGGGAGGGATTTGAAAAGACTTTTTAAAAAATCCTTCTTAAGCCATCACCCTCCCCTCCCCCAGCCCAGCAGACAAGCCTAGGGTTTAGGTACACCCTAACTCTCTGCTCTCTATGTACACGAGGGAAGAAGAGAACAAGGTGGGGAATGAATTCTCAGATCATCTGAAATATAAAGCCAAAGGAGATTTGGATCAAGTTCAAATTTGGCCTCAGACACTAATTGTGGGACCCTGGGATTCTGTTTGCCTCAGTTTTCTCACTTGTAAATTAGGAATAATAATAACATCTACTTCCAGGGTTGCTGTGAGACTCAAATGAGATAATATTGGTAAAGTTCTTTGCAAACTTTGAGTGCTATATTATTATTACTATTATTGTTGTTTTATTGTAAAGTCATCTGATCTTTTTTTTGAGATCAGTTTCTTCATTTGTCAAACAAGAATAACAATGATGATAATAACTAACACTGATATAGCACTTACTGTGTGGCAGATACTGTGTAAGTGCTTTTACAAATATCTCATTTTATCCTTACAACAACCCTGGGAAGTAAATGCTATTAGTATTTCTATTTTACAGATGAGGAAACTGAGGCAAATGGAAATTTAAATGATCTGCTCAGGGTTATTCAGCTAGTAAGTATCCAAGGCTGAATTTGAATTCAAATCTTCCTGAGTTAAGGCATGGCACACACTATCCAATGTGCCACCTTGCTGCTCCCAATTTGATCATATAACATAGTATATAGCATAGTATAGCATAGCAAAATGTGATGTGATATAGGATAGGATAGGATATAATGTGATATGATGTGATATGATATAACATAATATTTAAAATAATACCTACTTTACTTGTCTCACAAGATCATTTTTATGTTATGGATTCCTTGGATAGTCTAGTAAAAACCTGGACCTCTCTTTGTAATAATGGCTTTAAATACATGAAATAAAAGCCATAGGATTACAGAGGAAACCACTTAGATTGAAGCTACTAAAATATATTTTTTAAAAGTTCATAAACTCCAAGTTAAGAATTAGTTCAACTTCCTCACTTTTCCTGAGAGCTGAAGTACCTTTCCTGAGGGGACAGAGCTAGCTAGAGGCCTAGCTCTGGACAGCCTTTCCTTCGGCTTCAGCAGTCAATACACCCCACCTCTTCTTCTAACAAGCTTCTTTTTTTTTTTTTTTTTTTTTTTTTTTTAAATCCAGACCTGATAACAAATAGCAGCACAGGAGGCTCTGCATTGCTCCTTTTAGCAAAAATAGCCCAGGGACAGAGATAGCTGTCTTCAAATATGTGGAGAGCTGTCATGTGACACAAGGCTTAGACTTCTTTTGATTGACCCTGCAAAGCAGAACAAGGACCAGAGACGAAAATTTATAAGGAGGAAGATTTTTGTCTCATTACCAGACAAAATTTCTTACCTAAGAAAATCAGCAGGGTTTTCTCCAGAACAAATGATGCCAGACTAAGCATGTTTCCATTTTGATCAGAGGAATTCTAAGACATAGTTCACCTAGATTTTAGCAAGGCATTTGATGAATTACCTCATGAAAAGATGGAAAGATGTGGGCTATGTGATAGAAAGGGATGGGTACATTTCTAATTGGTTGATATTCAGGCTCAAAGAGTAATCACTAATGGGTCAATGTCAACTTGTCAATGAGTCTCCATTCAGTTGTCCTCTTTATCAATTAATTCAATAAAGGTAGCATGTTTATCAAATTTGGAGCCCACACTTTTTTGGGGCAAGATACTGATTCACTGGGTTATAGAATTTAAAAAAGAACTTTACTGATCGAACATTGGATTGAATCTAATGAGATGAAATTCATTTGGGCAAAATGAAAAAAAAGAAAATCATTTTCACAAGGGCAAAATGGAGGATGCTCTGTTAGATAGCAGCTTCTCTGAAAAAGCTCTAGAGGTCTGCAAGTTTCTGTGTGTGTGTGTGTGTGTGTGTGTGTGATCTCTCATCTCTCATGTAGCTATTAATCATCTAGCTATTATCTATCTATCTATTTAAATGCTCATTTTGCTGATGATTCTTAAGTTAATAATAAAAAGGAGGGTTGTTGTTTTTTTTTAATGTAATAATCTCTTTGTATTTCACCCAGGTTAGTTTATATCTGGAGCAATGTATTTACATCTGAGAGCCACAGTTTAAGAAGATGGTGATTGTGCTGATTATATTCAGCACCACCATGGTGTTTAGCCTTGAGTTCATGTTATATGGGAATTACTTGAGGAAGGCGGAAGTGTTTAACCTAGAAGAGAAGACTTGGGGAGGAGAATAGACCATAAGAATTATCTTCAATTATTTTAGGGATGGTCGTGCAGAAGAGTAATTAAGTTCACAAGGTCATAGATTTATAACTAAAAGAAAGCTTTGAGGTCACTAAGTCTAACGTCCTCATTTTACAGAAAAGGAAACTGAGACATGGAAAGATTAAGTGAATTGCTCAGTTATACATTTAGCATCTGAGATAGGATTTAAAGCCAAGTCTTCCTGATTCCAGATGTAGAAGGTATTGTATCTACTATATATTGCTAACTTTCAAATTAAACTTGTCCTTTTTGGACCCAAAAAGCAAAAACAGAAGTAATGACAGGAGTGGCAAAAGAGGCAAATTTAGGCTTGGTGTCAAGAAAAGTTTTCTAACCATTGAGAAAAGGGAGTAGGCTATCTCCAGAGTGAGTGCTCTGTTATTGGAGTCTTCCAGCAAGAGGCTGCACAACCATTTGTCAGTTGTATTATAATAGGGATTTGGCACACTAATGCATTGTTGGTGGAACTATGAAATGGTATGACCAGCTTGGAAAACAATGTAAAACTATGCAAATAAAATGATTAAATTGTCTATACCCTTTGAACCAGGGATTCCATTAATGGGTTTGTGCCTCAAGGAAGCCATCAATTAGAAAAATGTCCCCATATACTCCAAAACATTTATAGCTGCATTTTTTGTGTTATCTAAAAATTGGGGCCAAATTATGTGCCCATTAAATATGGGAATGGCTAAAATAAATTGTAGTTCATGAGTGTAATAGAATGTTACTGTGTTGTAAGAAATGTTGTTAAAAAAAAAAAAAAAGAAATGTGTGTGATGAATCCAGAGAAGCATGGAAAGATATATATGAATTGATGCAGAGTGAAGTGAGTAGAGCCAAGAAAACAGCATACATAGTAACTACCATAATGTAAATGGAAAGAATTTCACACTAATAAGTCAAAAATGAATAAAACAAAATTATAAAGATCAAATAGAACTTGGATGAAGAGAGATGAGACAATACCCCCAATCTACCACTTCTTGGAGTGGGAGATCCATAGATTTTACATGTTGCACATGTTTTTGGACTTTTTCAATGTATTGATCAGTCACACTGACTTTTTTCCTGTCCAAAAAAACACTATTTGTTATATGGAACTGCTCTCTGAAAGTGGGAGAGGGATAACTATAATGATAAAAGAAAGAAAATATTAATACAAACTTAAAAAAAAAAACCCAAGGGTTGGGAGGAGAGGGGTTTAGACTAGATTGCCAACGAAGTCCCTTCCAATTCTAAACATTCCATAATTCTATCATTAAAGCTGTTCTCAAAGTAGAATAATGGAGCTCCTTGGGAAGTAATGGGTTTCCAATTACTAGCAGTCTTTGAGCAAAGCATGAAATGATCATTTGTAGAGGACAAGAAGACTGGATTCATGCTTTTGGTAGGGGCCAAACTAGATGATTTCTGAGTTTCTTTTCCACATTACAGCTCTATGTTTCTATGACACAAATAATAGAGAGAAGGAACAAAATATTCATTGGATATTCCCACAAAATTGAAAAACAACTCCTACCCAATTAGGAACTGAATATATAAGCAAGAGAATAAATATGCTTTCCAGGGTTTCCAATTTCAGAAAAACATACATTGATGAAAATAAAAGCAGATTCACATTGCAAAGTATTTGCATTGTTAAATACAGTTACCTATTAATAACCAAAAAGATATAACTAGCATATCTATGCACAGCTATATGTATTCCTACACAAGTTAATACAAAACATTTTAAAACTACACCAAAAGTTTTAGGACACCCTGTATTAGAATATGAATGGTAGTATAGTGTAGTGACTAATGTTCTGGATTTGAAATCAGGAAAGCCTGACTTCAAGTGGGTTCAAGTCCCATCTTTGGTACTTATTGTGTGATTCTGAACAAATCACTTAATCTTTATGTGCCTCATAAATAAATAAATTTGTCAAATAAAGGGGGTGGATTAGATAATCTGTTCTTGCTCTAGATCTATAATCCTATGATTAAAAAAAAAATTCTACAACTAACAACAGATAGAATGATAGAATCCTCAGAGAATTGGCCTGGAAGTTAAGGATCTAGTTCTATTCCCAGATCTTCATTTGAGGTTTTGTGTCCTCATTTCTACTTCCTTCCCTTCTCTCCTCTGAATGTATTCCCCTTTAATGAACTTTCTGAACCTTCTTCTCAGGTTATCTCAGGGCCCACTTTTTCCATGAAGCCTCTCCAGATAATGACAGCCAGCACTCATTTCTCCTGACTACTCAGAGCAACTTACTATTACTGTTTAGTCATTTTCCAGTCATGTCTGACTCTTTGTGACTCTACTTGAGATTTTCTTGGCAGAGATACTGGAGTAATTTGTCATCTCCTCCAGGTCATTGTACAGATGAGGAAACTGAGGCAAACAGGGTGACATGACTTATCCAGGGTCATGCAGTAAGTGTCTGAAGCTAGATTTGAACTCAGAAGGATGACTTCTGACTTCAAACCCAGCACTCTATCCATTCTACCACCTGGCTGTTCTTACAAGGCACTGATGAGATGACCTTTTTTGGTGCTCTTTGTTATTTTCAATCCAGTACTTCATGAACTACCATCTTGTCTTACTTTCTAGTCTTTTGATCTGGGTTGGTTTTATCAAACAAGATAGACTACAGATCCTTGAGGTCAGAAGCTCCAACTTTTTAGATTTCCACTCATTTCTGGTACTCCAACAATTATTGATTTGGGCTGAGTTCCCAATCTCCTCTTTTCTTGGCCTCTAAGTGGCCACATTCATTTGCACAGCTCCTGTTCCTTCCCTCTTTCCAATTTCACTAGCCTAGAAGTCATATGCCTTCCTCCTCCCCTTGGTCAAACCCATTATGTGGAACAGCAATAGTAGCAACTACTGGAGAGAGTAGAAATCCTAGGCTGATGGCCACAGGATTTTGACTAAATCTATTGTGGCAACAACATAATCTAGATAAATATGCCCCCTCCCCAAACCTTGCTAATAGGCTCCATTGTCTATCTTTGAGTTCCTTTCCATCTCTCCAGGTCTGATATTGCAAAATACCCATCCAATCCCTGTTAACGGCAAGCTTCAGTACAATGGAAAGTGCCCTTTCCCTGCATAATGATTGAAAACCTTGGCTCTAATCCTGTAGGGACATAGGTCCTTTCATTCAAAGGGCAATCAGCTGGGACCAGCTGCCTTCTTTTCCCATTGCTTTGGCAGGGGAACAGAGGTGTTGAGTTCAAGACAGCTAAAAGCACTTCAGCTGTTTGGAGAGAGAGGGCAAAAGGCTTCTTCTGACATCTTGACCTTTAAGTTGGCAGAGCTGATTGTGTGTGACAGTGAGGAATGGCAGACTTCAAAGGAAAGTACCCTAGGCTTTTCAAGCACTGCACATCTTCACACTTCCTGACACTGGCCAATATTCATTCTACTCCCTGCTTCCTGTGCCATGCCCCTGTGGAAGAGACCTTTTGGGGAGCCATGAGAAATAAAGACACAGTTCATTTAGTCAAGAATATCTATCTTTGTTGGGGCAGTATTATGGAGCTAAACTTCTGCTTTTTTTGTTTTTTTGTTTTTACTTTTTGGGGGGGATGGTAGTAAGGATGGATTAGGGATGGGAAGGAACCTATAGGAGTAGAGAAAGAGAAAGGCTTTCAGGCAGTTTGCATGTCTCTGTACAAATCTGGAACAGGACAGTACAAAATGAATACCAAGGGAAATAGGTGACCCAGATGCTTCCCTTTGATAATGGAAGTTATGACGGACCCTAAAATCTGCATGCCTGGCTCAACTTTAATGCATAGCATCTTGTGGGAAGAGGGGAAGAGGAGAGTGGAACGGACTAAAAATAAGTGTGGAAACAGAGAAACAGATATTGTTCATTTAACAACAGGTGCTCCTAGAGCACAGGGATAAACTGAGGAAAAAATAGCAAAATACTTTCATACTATAACCACATCCCTCAGCACATGCATGTGTGAATCAGGAATAGTATCAAGGTTTCTTGGAGGCGTCATTACTGAGGTCAAGGTCGGTATTCTCCCCAGTGACTGCCTAAACCGAAAGGCCTTACATTTCCGCAGAGTCCTGAAGGGCTCCCTTCTTTAGAAGCCCCCTGTTAGCTCATCTCCCTTTTCTCCTCCCCCCAGCTAGACCTTCCTGGGCTGGCTCACCTCCTTTGCCCAATATAGTCCCTCAATGCCACCCCCTGACCCTTCGGGATTACAGCGCTTCTGAAAATAAATTATGCTGAACAACTGCTGTAGACAGAAACGTCCTCAATGGAAATTCCACAGCCAGGGAGCAAGACTCTTGTCCTTATCTCGAACCTCAGCCACTGGAGATGCTGGAGCTGGGAAAAAGTAGATGGAGGAGAATAGTTTTCTTTTCTCATGAATCCCTTCTTTTCACCAATTGATGGTTGTTGGTGCTGGCCCATTCTGGAGAGCAAGGTGGAGGTCCGTAACAGGGGAGGAAGAAGGAGAAAGAGGAAGAGAGGGAGGTCTGGTTAATTGCAGAAGAGACCTAAGAGATCCAGATTAGATCAGAAAAACAAAGACAGGAAAGTGAAAACTACCAAGTCAAATAATAGAGATAGCCGGTGGAACCTGAGTAAACCGAGATAAAAAAAGAGACACCAGCATAGAGGAACAGGTTGTTGGTCAATTTGGAAAGCCAACCTGATAGGTTGGATTTGATCCAGTGACCAATAGGGAGCCAACTGAATTTCCAGTGCAGGGGATCATTCCCAAACTGCAGCAACTGGGTACATTCCAACTCTCTAGAGGACTATTTCTAGGATATAAAAACCTAGAGTCTTTGCTGGTATCAATTATGTAGCACATCAGAGATTCAGTAGGCAGTTAATGAACATTTATTAAGTGCCTATGTGCCAGGCACTGTGCTAACTATACAAAAAGGGGGCAAAAATAGTGTTCTCAGAAAGCTCACAGTGCAATGGGGCCAGCAAAGGGCTTAAGACAGAGGATGAAATTTTTATGCTTGTGATTTCCCAATATCCTTCACACATCTGAGAGGAAGATACTTTGGAAGAATATCATTGATTTTTAGTACTAATGCAACAAGCAACAGATTTTTAAAAAATACTATATCAAACTATATTGTGAAAACAGAGATGTAAGCTGCTGTTAGATGGCTTCTTCCCATCTGTTCTTCAACCATGTATTGGATAGCTAGGTGGCACAGTGGATAGTATGGTTGAAGTCAGGAAGACTTCTCTTTATGAGTTCAAATCTATGGTCAGACTCTTATTAGCTATGGGACATTAGGCCAGTTACTTAACCCTGTTTGTCTCAGTCTCCTGATTTGTAAGATGAGCTGGAGAAGAAATGATAAACCACTCTAGTATCTCTACCAAGAAAACCCCAAATGAGGTCACAGAGAATAGGACATGATTGAAAATAATTGAAGAACAACAGCACTGGTTAATAGTAAACATAATGCTACTTTAAGCTGCATTATTAGAAGGAAATATTCAAAATAAGGGACATATATGTATAGTCAAGTCTTCAACTGGATAGAGCAAAGATCAAAACTGACACATCATGTAGGAAACTATAATTGACTATCATTTGGGGGGCAGGTGATCTTAGTTTGAGTTTCTTTCTTATTAATTTCATTTTGAAATTTAGGAATCTTGTTTTTAATGTAATTGATGAACAGTAGGGTTTTGTGCATATTATATGTTTGTGAGTCCTCAGAAAACAAAAGTTAAGTGTTATTTTGGCCAAGCCATGGTGCTAGGTATTGAAAATACAATACAAAGACTATATAAGTGGACATATTGGGAAGGGGGAGGAAGATAAAAATGGGAAGGTTAAATATATAATTACAAAAGTCTCAACCCAACCTGTTTAATTAAAGCTGCTGGCTCTTAAAAAATGGAAAATGGATAAAAGTGAAGACATTGATTCTAATTATTACTTTTTCTGAGATGATTTTAAACCTTGTAAAATAATTGCTGCAACAACAAAAAAAGAGATCCCAGAAACTACCTTAAAAAAATCTCTTTGTTGATCAGAAAAAATGGCAACTCAAATATGATATAAATTTAGAAAACAAACTCATTGTTTTCAACATTGCAAAATATTATAGAGGAAGATGAAAAAAATTATGAAATCACCTCACAAAATAGCAAAAAAAAAAGAGAGAAGCAAAAGGTTTAAGAAATCTACAGAAAGTTTGGCATAAAACCCAACTAAGATAGATCTAAGGCAAAAGCATTTAGAGATAAACCTGCAAGGATATTAAAGTAAACCTGCCACTGTGTTTGAACTTTACCACCTTATTACTCTTTAGCTACATAATAGTATATTATATATTATATGCATTGTAGAAAATATAGTAATTAAGAAAATGAAGCCAGGAAGAACATTCAGACCCAATCAAATATGTGTAGAATGTGCTTGAGGTGACATAATTTTAATGTCACTCAGTGATTGGTTTTCAAGATATTCTGAAAAGAAATAATTTGCAAAAAAAAAAAGAAAAGATTTTTAAAATTATTACAAATGAAAGGTGACCAAGAAGACACCCATGCTAAGCTGCTTTCTAATTTTCTTACCCCTATAAAATTTTTAAATGGGATGATCTATGCATCAAAGGTATCTTGGATAAAAATATGAGAAATAAGCCAACCATCTATTGCAAATGATTTTTTATAACAAACCACATCTTCACCATCACCTAATTAATTGAGAAATGTAGCATAAAAAAGCCTGCTCTGTGAAGTGTTTGTTGATTAGGAAAAATACCCATATTTTCCTTGAAAAATCAAAATGTACTTAAAAGGTTCTCTTCTAAAAAGATATCTGCTATGTATATGTTATGATGAAGTAATATTCCTTGATAGATCAGTCATAGGGATATTTTTCTTCTCTGTTTCCATAACTATCAATATCAAGTTTTCCACAAAATATTAATACATATGTTTATCCAAGTGTTTGCTGCTATCAAGGAGCATAAGCATTTCCTACACAAAAGATGCACAGAATAGAGAATCCTTGTAGATGGTGAGGCGCCTTAAATGTTCTTATTTGGGAGATCTTGTGTTTATTGAATCAAACTTTAGCAAACTGTTATCTTTAATAACATTTATGGTGATTTAAAAGAGACTAGAACTCACAAGAAAAGCAAAGTGGATGAAAGATACCATATTGCCCTGATTATTATGTGCATTTGGATGAACAGTCCATTGAATTTGTTCATAAATATATATATTTTAGACAAGAACTGCAGATGGACAATCAGTGGGACACAAAATGGATTAGGAAGAAGAAAGCAGGCAAAGTCATATTTAGAAAAAATGCCTCAGTACTATGATAGTGTTAATTGGACCAGAACCAGCTTCTAACCTATGTGTGGCTGGAGCTAAAAAAAAAATACATCAAGCTAGAGACAAGAGAGTTAGGACACAAATAGTTTAATTTATTTTAGAATGAGAAAAACGGCCTTTGTAAACAGAAACTCCCCCCTTCTAAGAAGGAAGGCTTAATATGCTAGACTAAAGGCAGGTTTTCTCTATCACAAGTGGGCTGAATTATGACATAATCATTTTTAGGTCTGGAGGTATAGTTCCCACGGACCCTATGGGAAAATCTCTCAAGTTTTGGGGGTTGTTCCTACTTTGTAGGACACAGAACCAGAGAGATGTAAATAGGAGTATAGTGCCTTCAGTGATTCAGAACAGAAATTGTGAATGGATGACCCTGGGAAATAGGGGGAGCTAAATTCCTCAGTGAACGAATACCTTGTGCTGCTCCAAGTATATTACTTTGCCATGAGATATATCCTGAGTGCAAAGGATTGTTGTTATGTCAAGCTCAGGACACAACTTGTTTTCTGGGTCTTAGCTCTGGAAAAGAGTGTTATCTCCATAGTATTTTGACAATAGCAAGCTTCTCACTGATGCCAAAACATATTAACTTTGCTATTCTCCAGGGGATTCCACGTGATTATGAATCATAAAATAACTTGATTATCAAAAGAATCAAAATTTTAAGTGACCCAAATTATAATAGAAAAATGTATGGTGGATATATCAACTGATTAGAGAAAAGATCAAAATCAATATTGATTTAGAAGAAACAATAACGATTAGAAGATTGTGGGTTACATTCATGTGATTACAGAAGCTCTATCTGTTCTTAAACCAGCTTTTGACAATGAAAACTAGAAACAGATTAAAGGCTACAACTCAACCATCATTTCTTAGAGAAGCTTACTGGATACAAAACAGTTGCCACTGTGGAAAGGCCAAGGGAACTCTGCAAAAACTTAGATGGCAAATACTTCATCTTCTTGCCAAGCAGATAGAAAAGGCCAGCAAAGGCAACACTGGCTTAGAGTGCAAAGTCATTTAAAAAACATTTTAGAGGGGCAGATGGATGGATGAATGGATGGATAGATGGATGATCTCAAAAAATAACAAAACAACTGTCAAGAGGGAAACAAGGTCACAGAGAAGTTGATGTTAGACTCAATTAAGTCAGATCATCCTGAGAGTGATTACCGATAGAACTAGATGAATAGCAAATAAATGTAAAATAAACAATATCTGCTGATATTTCTATAATGGAATCATCTAAGAAACAATAATAAATGGAACATTCAGACTCTGCCAATTCAATATGTCATGCAATAAAATGGAAATGATACTTTAAAAAATACGGATGGGATAAATAGCTAGATTTGGCCAAATATCTAGAGAGGAAAGTTTGCACAATTTATACTCTCTGCTATCTACTACTCTTGGGTCCCTTACCTCTTTATCCTATCATGCCCTTCTAAGCCTCAAACTTAAATTATTCCCATGATCAGCTATTTTCACTCCTATTTTCATGCTGTGGAAGGGAGTTGGAGAAATCATGAAATCCTGCCCATTAAGTCCACTACAAATTCATGTTACATGATTAGAGCTGGGTCTTCCCTGCAGCATGGCAACCTTTTTATATTTATAATTGATTCACCAACCAACTCACTAAAATAACTTCCCAAAGCACTTTTTTGCTTTTATCCTCCTTCAAATTCCCTATGACTCTCTTTTCTCAAATGTGTTTTAGAGTTTGAAGCATGCTTTTACTTTTGCTTCTTTTTTCCCTTTGAGGTGATCTGGGGGGTTCTTTCACCTGGTACTTTCTTTTATGTGATCAGAAGTTCTGGGTAGTTTCCCTGTATTATTTCTTGCATTATAGTATTCAGACTTTTTTGGCTTCTAGTATTATTCTGGAGATTTTATAATCCTTAGCTTGTCTATGCAATCTGTCTTTAGGATCAACATGTTTTGCCTGTATAGAAATCCAATTTTCTTTTGAAGTTGTTTTTTACTTTTTTCTTTTCCCTGAGATTTTCTTTCAGTTACTCATGGATGGATTCTCAATCAGTTATTGTCACTTTTGTTTCCTCGCACAGACTTGCAATCATAGATTCAAGTTTTTCTATTTTGTCAACTAAATCTGCTGTGTAGGCCATACATTCTGCTTTCATGCTTCTTATTTATCTATTAAACCAATCAATCAATTAATCAATAAGCATTCATTAATATGTGCCAGGAACTATATTAAACACTGGGGATAAAAGAGAGTCCCTGTTCCCCAGGACCTCACAATTTAAGAAGGGAGACAACTATGTACAACAAGCTATGTAGCGGATGAAAAGGAAATAATCAGCAGAGAGCAGCTTAATATAGAAGATGAGATGTTAGCTGGAACTTGAAGGAAGCCAGGAGAGGTAGGAGGTGGAGATGAAAAGGAAGAACATTCTAAGCATGGGGGTCAGCCAGAAAAAAAGCCTTGAGTTGACAGATAAAGTGTCCTGTTTGTGAAAAAGCAAGGAGGATAGTGTCATTTGATCAAAGAGTACAGGGAGGTGAAGGGATCATTAAATTAAGAAGACTAGAAAGGTAGGGCAGGGGAGGCTTCCAAATCCAAGTTCATGCTCCTGTGCCAGGTATGAAATGGAGAAACAATATACCTCATTTGGGGAGTTTTCCAGGATGGAGAGGATATCCTGCAGAAAATCCAAGTGGGAAGGATTTCCTATCTCCAAATTTTCCAAATGCTCTTATTTGCTGATGATATTGCACTATCTGCATTGAGCCCCAGAACATTACAAAGTTTCCTCAATGAAATCCTATTATTTAAAAGAGTTTGGTCTGTTAATACTGAGAAACTAAAGTGGATGGAAAACAACATGTATTGCCCAAACCATGATATTCAGTTGAAACCCATATATTTGGGTTCCATACACATACACATGCACATGCACATACACATGCACATGTGCTATACAGGTATTGCATATGGAATCATTAGCACTTTCAACGATTCTAAGCTACTCATTGCTACATAGGTTCATCTTTTTAACCCCTATTTTCCCAGTGATGTTATTTGGCAGTGACTTATAGAATGCCATAATAACAAAATAATCTAAGTCCAAGTTTCCCCTAAAGACAATAGGTGGCACCTCCCACAGAAAGCAGTGGATTAAATAGAAACACAACACATTGCTAAGAATAATTTGCTTTAGAGAGATCCATTAGTTGTATTATTTATTGAAAATAGTTCCTTAGAGTGTCACAAATTTGAAGACCAAAGAACACTCCCTAAATATCATCGAAAGAATATCAATACCTATTTCCTTGTTCTATGTATACCTATGTTCTGTGCACATCTAAATTCCTATGTTCTAGTACACATAGCAGATTAATGGAAAGGGATAAACTGATTTCTCATCTGTAAATTAGGGGGTTCGCTAAAAAGATCATCGCTAGATGATCTTTAAGGGGCCTTCCAGTTCTTAAAATTGCTGTCATTCCACTCAGAACCAAATCGCTTTTTATTCCCTTTGCCCAATGTTCAATCTGACAGTGATACCAGGGGACAGTTTATGAGACAACACAAGGTTAATGTTAAAGCATTAGGGATTTACCACCATCTCCTAATCCTTGATAACATCTTTAATTTCTCTCACTACCACTATTACTAACTAACATTTATGTGGTACTTTTAAGATTTACAAAACACTTTATAAACAGTATCTCATTTGATCTAACTCACTTGATTCTATTATCTGTTATTAAGAAGTGACATAGTGCTTTGCCTATTGCCAGCTCCATGCTGCACATTTAGAAAAACAGGAAATTCAGGACTAAAAGTGAAAGGCTTTTATAGGATAAAAGAAACAAATGAAAAACATTAATATTAAATTATTTCTTTTTGTTACCTAAGACCCAAAGGGCCTTTTCCCACAAAGTGCTCTAATTGGGAAACTCTTTAAAATCCAAATGGAGGAGTTTATATTTGGTCTTAGAAACAATAAAGACCCACTGGAGTTTACTGAGTGGGAAGGTGACATGATTAGATGTGGACTTTTGAGAAATTATTTGAACAGCTATGTTGAGAATAGATTGTGTGGAGAGATACTTGAGTTAGGAAACTAAATTAGGAGACTGCTAAAATAATCCAGGCTAAAGGTAATGAGGTACTGAACTAGGTTGGAGGTCATATGAGTGGAGAGGAGAGGAAATGGAAACATTATTGCAGAGATAGAAACAAAAAGATTTTGCAACTAATTGCAGTGAGTGGGATGATGGAGAATGAGAAGCATAGGATCATACTTAGTTTATGAACCTCAATGACTAGAAGGATGATGGTGCCCTCAACAGAAATAATAAAGTCCAAAAGAAAGGTGGGTTTGAGGAGAAAAATAATTAGTTCTGTTTTGACCATGTTGAGTTAGGGGGTTTCTATGGGGTATCTAGTTCAAAATGTCTGGTAGAGAGTTGTGGATTTGGGATTGTAGTTTAGGAAAAAGAGATGGGCTGAATATATAATACATATACACATATATACACACATATTTAATTGTCAGATTATACACACATACTTATATATAATGTACATATATACATATACATGTCATCTGATGATTAAATACAATTAACAATATTATATATCATACATAATATATGTAATTAACATATTATATATGATATAATTAATAAATATAATATATAATATAATAAATATATTAGTATTGTATAATAAATGTAGTATATATTATATAACAAATATAATATATATTATATTAGTATTGTATAATAAATATATAATATATATTATGTTAGTATAACATAATTAATAAATAATAATTAAAATCTGATAATTAAATTGGGAACTGATAATATCTCCAAGTGAGAAAGTAAAGTGAAAAGAGAGCTTTGGAATATATCCACAGTAAATAAAAAAGTGAGATATAGATGATGAATCAGCAAAGGAGAATGCAAAAAAGTGTTCAGAAAGATAATGGAATGAGCAGGACCTCTGTTTAGAGTTAGGGGCAGGAGAAGAAAAACAAGTTTTTGTTGCCCACCAGGACAAGTACAGGGGACTTGGGTTGTGATAAATAAGACATGGTTAACCACACACCCAGGTATAAGGAGCTTGGGTCCTAGTAAACAGAATGCCAGGAAACTTGGGTCCTGTTACATGTTTCTATTCCTTGTTTTTCTCAAAATTTGACCAATGGTTAAGAAGTAAACATCTCTCATTAGAGGATCTAACCAATACACAAAGAGTAAACATCTCACCCTTAGTCATACCTTTCTTTATAAAATACCCATCCTGAGTATTCCCTTACACCAACCAGCCCCTGATGTTTCTTGATCCTGTGCTGCTTTATACAACAATAAAGCCTTTTCCAATCTGAAAGAACTACATTCCCCGATAACCTCCTGTTGATAATATGCCATATAATATTATTGGGGTGTGGTATGAAAACTGAGTTCAGTCAGTCTCAGAAATTTACCACGTGAAAACCAGTCTGGTATCTAGATAATTCTTCCCTATCAAACTTGCTCTCCCACTGCAGTAGGAAGAAAAGTAAAAGTAGTAAAATAGAAAACCAGAAAGGAGAGAATATCTAGGAGGAGAAGGTAGTTTGTTGATGTCAAACACTGTCAAGGCCAACAGGTGAAGAGGTGAAGACGAATGGAGATTGAGGGAAAAGCCACCAGATTTAGTAATGAGGAAACTATCAGTAACTTTGGAAAGAGTAGTTCCAGTTGAATTAAGACAGATTTTAAAGAGTTGAAAAGCAAAAGAGAAGAGAAAAAGTAGATGTGACCATAGATAGCTTTTTCTGTGGATTTGGCTGAGAAAAAGGAGACATGTTGATAATTGCTTCATTAAATGGTAGAATCTAGTGTTTTTTTAAAGGTGGGGAAGACTTGGGAAATAATGTTATACATAGCATCTAGCTTGGTCTCCAAGCTAGTCCACCAAATTCCAGCTATCCCTTAATGGAACTATACTATTAGGGGTACTGAATGAGTGAACCTCAACTTGTAATGCTATTTCTGAAGGCAAATGCAATTTTGAGTTCCAGCTCAAGAAAATAGGAACACAAACGTCCTAGCAGTTCCATAGATGTTAGAAATGCATCTCTACCTGTGAACAGCCAAATTTCCTGTTAGCTTCTTGAGTCTATTCCTTTGCCTTTTTTGAAAATCTGGATGTTTAGTTTTCCCCAAACTTATGATACCTCTTTTAATGACCATAATATTTCACATGTTGCATATGGTGGTTTAGCAATCACATTTGTCAGTTTCTTCAGGTCCCAATGATGAAGTTCATTCATGTTAGCCATTTAAGGAAAGGTCATTCTCCTTTGCAGAGAAAACAGAAACAAAATAATAAGACCAGCAGTTTTGCCTTGTCTCTGCTGTCAAACTTCACTGTCCCTACCCCTTAACATAAAGGTCTTGTCCTTTCTTTCATCCTTCTTTTTTTCTTCCAACACAGTTTAAAAAAAAACCCACAAGAGTTTCAAAAAACATTTTTTGTTTTTCTTATTTTACCTTGGGAGACAAAAGATAAAAGTAGAGTCCTCAAAAAGCAAATCATTAGCAACCATATGAAAGGGTGCTCCAAATCACTAATAATCAGAGAAATTCTCAAACAAAAAAACTCTTGGATTTCACCTCATACCTGACAAATTGACAATGACAACAAAAGATGGAACTAGTTAATGCTAGAAGCATTCTGAAAAGATAGGCACTCTTGTTGGAGCTGTGAATTAGACACATCATTCTGGAAAATCATTTGAAATGATAAATAATAATAACATTTCTTAAGATTTCTAAAGTATTTTGCATACTTTCCTCTTGATCTTTATCACAAACCTCTGTAGTAAATGTAATTGATATCTTAACTTAAGAGATAAAGAAACTAAGTTTTGTCTGGGATCACATGGTAAATATCTGAGACTGGCTTTGAACTCAGGTTTTCATACCACACCCCAATAATATTATATAGTATATCATCAACAAGAGTCTATTGGAGAATGTAATTTTTCCTCATTGAAACAATGACAAAAAACACTTGTTTGCCTTCCCAATTAATTGATCTGCTCTCTCTCTATTTTATTCATGCAAGCATTAGAGTTATAAAATTTCTCCTAAGAACTGCTTTGGCTGTCTCCCATAAATTTTGGCATTTTGTCTCATTATTGATGAAATTATTGATTGTTTTCAGGACTTGTTGCTTGACCCACTTATTTTTTAGGATTAGATTATTTAGTTTCCAATTAATTTTTAATCTATCTTTCCATGGGCCTTTATTACACATAATTTTTGTTGCATCATGGTCTGAAAGGGATGCATTTAATATTTCTGCCTTTATGCATTCGAATGCGAGGTTTTATGCTCTTGGTCAATATTTTTGTGTAGGGGCCATGTACCACTGAGAAAAAGATATATTCCTTTCTATCTCTACTCGATTTTCTCCAGAGGTCTATCATATCTAACTTTTCAAAAAATCTATTCACCTCCTTAACTTCTTTCTTGTTAATTTTGTAGTTAGATTTATCTAGTTCTGAGAGGTTGTAATTGAGGTCCCCCACTAGTATAATTTTGTTGTCTGTTTCTTCCTGTAATTCACTTAACTTCTCTAAGAATTTAGAGATTATGCCACTTGGTGCATGATATTACTTCATTGTCTATGATACTTTTTTATTAGCAAGATGTGATTTCCTTTCTTATATCTTTTAATTAGAACTATTTTTGCTTTTGCTTTGTCTGAGATCAGGATTGCTATCCCTACTTTTTTTTTTAACTTCAGCTGGAATATAATATTTTTTGCTCCAGCCTTTTACCTTTACTCAGTGTGCATCTCTCTCTGCTTTAACTGTTTCTTGTAAACAACTGTTAGAAATACATTCTTGACACTGAAAATCAGATATTGAAGAAAATTTATTAAAAAGAATCTTAAGGAATCACCTTAACATTTCTGGCCAGAAGTGGCTCTAATCCTGGAAGAGAAAGCACTAAGCACAGAAGTGGGAGAAGTTTTAGACTTGTTAATTTGGTGCAGTCCCTCCCTTCAGACACTGGATTGGTCCATTTCCTTCCAGGTTATAATCTTTCTGATACACCCACTATATGTTTTCCCTTAAATATGTATAAACATGTTCCCCCTCCCTCATCATAAATCCCATGTTCAAAAATAGTGGAAAACTCCTCTTACAGGATGTGTTGTTTAATATTCAATTAGCCTGTTAAGCAGGTCTAATAGTGATTTGGTCAAATAATGTCATTGACTCCAACTAGTTTGGACTGGATTGGCTATTATCTTAAATTTATGGCTTTCTCAAAACCACAAGACTTTATGATTAGCAGAATCCACATATGTCTTCCTAGCTCCCCAATTCCTTGTTTGCTCAAGGCTTCTATTGATCTCTTAATTGTTCTGTGGAATCTTAACCTTCCTTAACCTCTAATATTCTGAAAACTTCTTGGTCAAGGTACCCACTATTCTAAACTACTTCAAAGCTTGCAGCACTCTGTGGAAACCTAACTTTTCAGTACTTCTCACACAATATACTGTAGGATTATGGTTTTTAATCCACTCTGCTATCCTCTTCTGTTTTATGGGAAAGTTCATCCCATTCACATTCACTGTTACGGTTGCTAACTATGTATTTTCCTTCATTTTTCCCCTCTGTTTATATTTTTCTTCCTCCTTTCACCCTGTTCCTCCTCACCAGTATTTTGCTTCTCACCACTGCCTCTCTAAATCTGCACTCTTCTACCAAACCTCCTTTCTTGTCTTTCCACTTCCCACTCCTACTTACCTATAGGGTAGATAAATTTATATATCCAATTGGTTATATATGTTACTCCCTCTTTGTGCCAAATCCATCAAGAGCAATATTTAAATAATGCTCACTCTGGTAGAGGAATTTTTTTCTTTACTATAATAGATCTTTTATATGTTTTCATGTGATGTAATTTACTCTATTCTGTCTCCCCCTTTCTTCTCCCAGTACAATTCTTTTTTATGCCTTAATTTTTCTTTATAAAATAACATCAAATTCAACTTTTACCATATTCTCTGTCTAAGCATAATTTTTCTAGTTGCCCTAATAAAGATATGGTTCTCAAGAGTTATAAGTATCATCTTCCCGTGTAGGAATGTAAACAGTTTAACCTTATTGAATTACATGCATTTTCCTTTCCTGTTTACCTTTTTATGCTTCTCTTGAGTCATATACTAGAAGATCAAATTTTCTGTTCAGGCTCTGATCTTTTCATTAGAAAAGCTTGAAAGCCACCTAGTTCATTTAATATTCAATTTTCCCCTGAAAGACTGTGCACAATTTTGCTAAGTAGTTGATTCTTGGTTGTAAGACAACCTTCCAGAATACATTATTCTAAGCCCTGCCAATCCTTTTAATCTAGAAGGTGTTAAGTGCTCTGTAATCCTAACTATGATTCCTTGATATTTGAACTGGTTTTCTTTTCTGGCTGCTTGCAACATTTTCTCCTTGAATTTGGCCACAATATTCCTTGGAATTCTCATTTTGGGACCTCTTTCTTGAAGTGATCAGTGTATTCTTTCAATGACTATTTTACCCTCTGGTTCTAGGATACCAGGGTAGTTTTCCTTGACAATTTCTTGAAAGATGCTGTCTAGACTCATTTTTTTTTGATTATGGTTTTCAGGTAGTTCAAAATTCTTAATTTATTTCTTTTGGTTCTATTTTCCAGATCAGTTATTTTTCCAGTGAGGTATTTTACATTTTCTTCTATTTTTTCAATCTTGTGATTTTGTTTAACTGATTATTGATGTTTCATAGAATGATTAGCTTCCAATCACCCAGTTGTAATTTTTTCTCTAGTTAGTTTCTGTACTTCCTTTTCCATTCTTGCCAATTCTGCTTTTTAATGAGTTTTTTTCTTCAATTATTATTTTTCCTATTTGGTCAGTTACATATTTTTATTTTTATTTTTTTTCTGAGGCAATTGGGGTTAAGTGACTTGCCCAGGGTCACACAACTAGGGAATGTTAAGTGTCTGAGACCAGATTTGAACTCAGGTCCTCCTGACTTCAGGGCTGGTGCTCTATCCACTGCACCACCTAGCTGCCCCCAGTTATATATTTTTAAAAGGAATTGTTTTCTTCAGTCAATTTTCATCCATCCTTTTCCAAACTTTTGACTCTCTCTTGCATAACTCTTTTCTCATTTTTTTCTACTTCTTTCATTTTATATTTAAAATTCTTTTTGAGCTCTTCCAAGAAGGCGTTTTGAGCTTAGAAGAAATTCATCTTCCCCTTTGAGGCTTTGCATGTAGGCATTTTGATATTGTTGTCTTCTTTTGAGTTTGGTTTTTGATCTTCCTTGTTGCTATGATAGTTTTCTATGGTCAGAGTTTTTTTCTATTTGTTTTTGTTGTTGTTTGTTTGTTTTTACTATTTTTTTTTGCTTTTTGCTGAGGCAATTGGGGTTAAGTGACTTGCCCAGGGTCACACAGCTAGGAAGTGTCTGAGACCAGATTTGAACTCAGGTCCTCCTGACTTCAGGGCTGGTGCTCTAACCACTGCACCACCTAGCTGCCCCATTTTTACTAATTTTTAAAATATACTTTGTGACTTTTAAAGTTGAGCTCTTTTCCACAGGCACAAAGGGTACTGTTGCAACCTTTTTGTGCTAAGATCTAGGGGCCTGGTCACTGGCTTTCTGCACCAGAGCTTGCAGCTTGTCCAGTGCTTTGGAATAATCTGGCCTAGTTATGTCTGTTGAGTAGCAGATTTCTGGGCAGGCAGTCTGTCTTCTGTGCTGGAGGTCTTACAGCTGTCCTGGTGTGCCACTAGTCTGCTGAACCAGGACTGAGGGGTTTTGGTTGCTGATCTGTGTTGCAGCTAAGTGCTTCTCACTGGCTTGCCTAGGCATTGTCTGTACTGGGCAGCACTGCCTTTTTACTCAGGTGAGATAGACGAAATACTTCTAAATTATCTTAAGCAGGAAAAGTGTTTCAATCTATTTTTTGGTAGGTTTTGTCATTCTAGGAGCCAATTAGAGGCTTGATTTAATGTTGTTTTTGAAGCAAACTGGGGAGAGCTCAGGCAATTTCTTGGCTTTTCTCCACCATCATGGCTCTTGTTCCAAAACTTTACAAAAAGAATTTATTAAGGACCTACTTTGTTCCAAGCATTGTGCTAAGCGATGAAGATCCAAAGAAAGGCAAAAATAGTCTTTGTTCTCAAAATCTATTGAAAAAGTCAACATGTAAACTTTTTTTTTTTTTCAGTAGTTCAGTCATGTCAGATTCTTTGAGACCTCATAGACTGTATCATGTCAATACTGTCTATGGGGTTTTCTTGCAAGGATACTGGAGTGATTTGCCATTTCTTTTGCCAGAGGCAAACAGATATTGTGACTTGTCCAGGGTCACACAGATAATAAGTGTTTAAGGTAAAATTTGAATGTAGGTCTTCCTGACTCCAGACCCAGTCCTTTATCCACTGAGTCCTCTAGCTGCCTCCAACATACAAAAAACTGATATACCAAAAAAACTATATAGATCAACATGATGGACATGACTCTTTTCAACAATGAGGTGATTCAGGCCAATTCCAATAGGCTTGTGTGGAGAAAACCATCTGTATTCAAACAGAGGACTATGGGGACTGAATATGGATCACAACAGAGCATTTTCACTTTTTTGCTGTTATTGTTGTTGGCTTGCTTTCATTTTTCCCACTTTTGATCTCATTTTTCTTATGCAGCACATGTAGAAATATGTTTAGAAGAATTGCATATGTTTAACCTATTTTGGTTTGCTTGCTATCTAGGGGAGGGGAGGGGAGGGAAAAATATGGTACACACAGTTTTATAAGGGTGAATGTTGAAAACTATGTTTGCATGTGTTTTGAAAAATAAAAAAATACTATCTTTAAAAGTTATATATAGAATAAATTAGATATTACCTCGATAGAAAGGCACTAATATTAATTGGAAGGAGGGCCTGAGAGATCACAGGCAATAGAAGCATGGGATAGCAGGAAAGGGGTGGAGAATATGGATAACAGCTAGTGCTGCACTAGCTGATTGCAAGGGAAAGGTATTGCTACGCCAAACTGAATGTAATAATAAGCTTTTGAAGCCTTTTCTGGCTCTATAACCCATCTAAGGAGTGATCTGCCTAGACAGAATTTGTTGCTTCACTGGGACCTGGTAAATTTTTCTCATCTCCTCTTTCCCTCCCTCCTTTGCCTCACCACTCCCTGGTGAACTGGCATTGCTTAACTCTTCCCTATTTAAGCCTTGCTTTATTTGTTTTATGTACTTTTATAATGAGTTTTGTCTCCTGATAAAGATAAACTGATTTTTATTGCATTCTGATTAAAGGTTTGCTATAAGTAAGTGGATTGTACTATGGGGAAGGACAAAAGGGAAATCCTGGACAAATAGTCTATGACCAAATAAGCATTAGTCTATTGTAAATCTCTCTGTTTTGATTTATCTCTCTCTGTCTCTGTCTCTGCGTTTCTGTCTGTCTGTCTCTCCACAAATAATGGTTTCACTAATTTTTTCTTTTTTTTGACAAGATAGTTTTTGACAGGATTAGAGAGAAGATTAGGGGATATGCTACTAATATAGTTTTCCTACTGAAGATTTTAGGAAAACATTTGATAAAGCTATCCCTAGTAGGGAAAATGTTAAGATGAAGGCTAGAAAATATTTTTAAAAGGATTTAGAATTAATTCAATGAACTGATTCAAATAATCATAGTTAATGTTTTTATGCTAACTTGGCGGAAAGTCTTTAGTGACATGACCTAAAGATCTGTGCTGCTTAATATTTTTATCACTAACTTGGATGATAGTAGAGATGATATGTTTATCAATTTTTCAAGTAACTCAAAACTGGGAAAAATAGCTAATCTACTAAATAACAGAATCAGTATCAAAAAAGTTTTTGGTAGACCAGAGTATTGGGCTTCATCTCATAAGACTTTTAATAGGGATCACTGATCAATCAGTAAGCATTTACAAAGTACCTATCATATGACTTTATCATGTGCATTTATGAAACACCTATCATTTGAGGACAGAAACAATAAGATAGTTCTTGCCCTTAATGATCTTAGATTTCTATTGGGAAGAACAACATGTGCATGCATACAGATACAAAATAAATACAAAGGTATTTTGAGAGGAAGCACTAATGACTCAGCTGTGATGGAACGCATTCCAGTCACGGAGCTCTGTCTATGCAAAGGCTAAGAGATGGGAGATGGAATATCATATATGAGCGATGTCAAGAAGGTCAGTTTGGTTTCACCACAGAGTATAGGGTAATGCATAATAAGCCTTAAAAAACTGGTTGAAGCCAGGTTGAAAAGGACTTCAAATACTAAACAGGAGTGTTTATATCTGATCTTAGAAATAATGGGAAGCCAATGGAGTTAGTTTATCTGGTGAATGGTATAGATGGACTGGCATTTTAGTATAGCATCAACTTCAATAGTCTAAATTATAGAGACTATTATATCTTTCAGAAAGCTTTAGAATCTTGAGAAATAGCAATTTAATTATAATTCAAGAGAAAATATTAACTGCAGAAACACAGAGTGGAACAGAATTAAGATAAATTTTCTGGAGAGAATTATTATAATGTTTACTAGTAAAAAGGAGGAAGAGAATTTTTAAGAATAGACTTTGCTATGCTGAGTGAACTGAATAGTGGGACTGTTTTTCCAGAGGTGAAAAGAAGTAATCCATACTTTCAGTAATTGTGAAAGGTAATTCTGCCTGTAACTATTTTTGAAGTCAAGACATTGTAAATGATTACAAGTTTTTTTTTATTATTTTTTGTTACATGGCTGAAAAATGCACAGCCAGATGATTATTTAAGCTTAGAAGATAAGGAATTTAGATATATAAAGATGAGCAAATGCTAATGGGAACATGGGTTATCCTTTTTTTAAAAATTAAATTTAATAAGTTGGTTGGTGGCTCAAATCTGACTGATAAATTAATTAATTAATTTACAAAGAAATATGTAAATAATAGCCAGATCATTCATCTGGCTTATAATTTGAGTTGATTTTAATGACATGGCAATGAGTCAGACTATATAGTAAAGGATGATTATCTCATATAGGCTACAGGTGAGTTTGGTTGGTATTGTTATATTGTTTTATATTGGTAATATCTCTATCAAGGATGGATTGGGGAGGGACTAGTTTTGAGGCAGAAATACTGATTGTGAGACTATTATGAGAAATGAGGAGAACATCAACTGTCATGGTTGCCTTGTGAGTACAGAAAAGGAGATGAATGTAAGAGGCATTTTAGAGATAATGACAAGACTTAGCGACTAATTAAATATGTGGTATGAAGCTCCAGCCCCGAAGACATGAGGACCTGAGTTCAAATGTGGTCACTTAACACTTTCTACCTGTGTGACCTTGGGCAAATCACTTAACCCCAATTGCCTCAGCAAAAAAAGAAAAAAAAAGTGGTATGAGGAAGAGTGAAAAATGTAGGCTAACGCTGAGGTTTGAGCCCACTCTCCCCACAGACCTTATATGAACAAAGGAAGAATTCATCCTAGTTAGGAAGAACTTGTTTTGTAATGACTTTCTTTTTATAATTCCTCTTTTAAAAATTATTTTCAGTTCTGAATTCTCTCCTTTCACCCCTTTTCATCCACTGAAAAGACAATAAATATGATACCCATCATATATATGAAGTCATGTAAAAAACATTTCACATTATTTATATTGCAAAAAAAAAAGGAAGAAGCAAGAAAAATAAAATGAAAATATGCTTCTATCTTTCATGAGTTTATTGGTTTTCTCTTTGGAGGTGGATAGCGTTTTTTTTTTTAAATCAGGCATTCTTTGTAATTGTTGTAGATTGTTACATTACAGTATGCCAAGTCTTTCACAGTAGCTAAGTCTTTCACAGTTGATTATCATAACAATCTTGCTGTATTATGTACAATGTTTTCCTAATTCTGCTCACTTTGTTTTGCAACACTTGCTATACTTTCTCAATAAATCCCTTTTCAAAAAGCTAATAGATTTCTACTGGTATATTGCTAATGGGGAGAACACAAAATAGGAGATTTTGAGCAACCACTAGAAATCCCAGCCCCTTATAATTATTCCATGAACTCTGAGGGGAGAAGTAATCCTCTGTGAAACCAGTTTTCCAGTATGAGTAGGAGTAGAAAGTGGTATGTAAGGAAGGGGAAGAAATGGGAGTGTTTATAGGTTACAGGGAAGAAGGTACAGATGGGGAAAGATAGAAGATTATTGTTTAAAATGGGGATTATTGCCTGGGAAATCAGGTGGAGAGAAAGGGATCTAACATTCAAGAAAAAAATATGTACAGAAAATAGATACTATTAGAATTGAAAGAAGGATCAATCATTTGCAGTTGGGGTGGTCTTGAAGGATGAATCTTGGTACTTAATCTTGATCTTGAACTTTGAACTAGGTTAGGTGAACTTTGGCTAGGTGGAGAAGAGAGTGGGATTAATCAACCAACAAAAATTTGTCAAACATTTATTATGTGCCATGCATTGTGCTAAGGGCTGAAATTTACAAAGACAAAAACATAAGAGTAGTTTCTAGCTTCAATTAGTATGTTTATATTCTAATGCATAGAAGACATTTAAGGGAAGGAGAATAGGAAAAATAAAGGTAAATAGAGAGAAAAAGTAAGGAGTATTATAGGGTTAATAATTCAGGTTAACTGAAATGCAAGGAATTGTCAAATATTTGTTTGTATGTTCCTAGTGCCTAATAAAGTTACACATAGTAGGCACTTTACAGATGTTTATTGTTAACTATTAGTTAGTGATTCCATAAAAGAATTCATTGCACTAATTTGGAGCTATGCTCAAAAAGTTATCAAACTGTGCAGACCCTTTGACCCAGCAATGTTTTTATTAGGCTTATATCCCAAAGAGATCTTAAAGGAAGGAAAGGGCCCCACATGTGCAAGAATGTTTGTGGCAGCCCTTTTTGTAGTGGCTAGAAACTGGAAACTGAAAGGATGTTCATCAATTGGAGAGTGGCTGAATAAATTATGGTATATGAATGTTATGGAATATTATTGTTCTGTGAGAAACGACCAGCAGGATGATTTCAGAGAGGCCTGGAGAGACTTGCATGAACTGATGCTGAGTGAAATGAGCAGAACCAGAAGATCATTATACATGGTAACAACAAGACTATATGATGATCAGTTCTGATGGACATGATTCTCTTCAACAATGAAATGTTTCAAACCAGTTCCAATTGTTCAATGAAGAAAGCCATATACACCCAGAGAGAGGGATATGAAATGTGGACCACAACATAACATTTTCATGTTCTCTATCGATGTTTGCTTGCATTGGGTTTCCTTTCTCAGATATTTTTTGTTCATATAGATATGACTGTTCTTGCACAGCAAGATAAGTATGGAAATATGTATACATATATTTGACTTGTCAAGTATTTTAATATAATTAACATGTAGTAGACTTCCTGCCATCTAGGGGAGGGGAGGGGACTAGGGGGAAAATTTGTAACGGAAAGCTTTGTAAGGATCAATGTTGAGTAACTACCCATACATTATTTGCAAATAAATTGCTATATAAATTTGCAAATAAATTTTTATGCAAATAAAAAGCTTTAATAAAAAAAAATTTTTTTTAATTCATTGCACTAAGATTGAGGGCAGCATGGGCCAGAGGAAGGAACCTTGATCTGGGAGTCAGAAGAGGACCTGAATTCATATTCTGCGTCTTGTGTTTATTACCTTTGGAATTTTGAACAGTTCACTTAATATCACTAGGCCTCAGTTTGCTTATTTGTAAAAAGATAGGGTTGAACTAAGTGTCTTGTGATGTTCTTCCTATATTCTATGACATTATCTTTTTAAATGTAGCCAGTAAACCTTGCCAAGACATCTTGGGGCTTACTGGCTAGATTTCTTTCTTAAGGATCATGACTTAAAACAAAACCAATCTGATTTTCATTGGTCCTAGGTCAATGCCCCATTTGGTCATTGCTTGGGTCCCAATCTATAGGTAAGAGTATGATACCCTATATGTACAGAGGGAGGAAAGGGAAGAAGGGAAGGAAAGAAGAAAGGAGGGAGGGAAGGAAGGAACAGAGGGAGGGAAGGAGGGAAGAAATAAAGAAGGAAAGAAAGGAGGGAAGAAAGGAGAAAGGGAGAGGGAGGAAGGGAGGAACAGAGGGAGGGAGGAAGAGAGGAAGGAAAAGAGGAAGGGAGGGAGAGGAAGGAAGGAAGGAGGGAAGGAGCAAAGAAGGGAGGAAGGAAGATAGGATGGAAGGAAGGAAGAGGAAGGAAAGAAGAGAAAGGAAGGAAGGAAGATAGGAAGGAAGAAAAGAAAGAAGGAAGGAAGGAAGAAAGGAAGGAAGGAAGGAAGGAAGGAAGGAAGGAAGGAAGGAAGGAAG
>JAJPUD010009463.1:46701-74492 GCA_023553655.1 Myrmecobius fasciatus
AGGAAGGAAGGAAGGAAGGAAGGAAGGAAGGAAGGAAGGAAGGAAGGTAGGAAGGAAGGAAGGAAGGAAGGAGAGAAAAGGGAGAGGGAGGGAGAGAGGGAAGGAGAGAGGGAAGAAATTTCTAATTGATCAGTTCCAGGCCAGCTTTACTCACAGAGGTCACTGTTTGATCTTTGTTCTCGAAGGGGACCATGACATCAGGAAAATGATGCCATGACATGCAAGTGAATGAAGGAGGGCTGTGTGAGACCACCTGCCTCACTTTCCCCTCCAGAGCCCTCTGGGTCCAGTAGCCAGATGTAGATCAGGATGACTAGAGATGGTCATAGCTCAGATTGAATGTAAATAGCAATCATTTCTGCTTTAGCCAGAGGCCCTGAGGGTCTCCTCCCCCATTTATTTATTTAGATTGCTCTCTCTGTCTCATTTTTGAACTAAGTGAAAGAAGAGATTCTTTGCCTTAATTGCTACCTAGCCCTAATCACTGAATGGGTGCTGCCTCAGTAAAATTGAGACCTGTGGAAGACTTTAGCTTAAAAATGCAAGGTCTCCCAGGCCATCTCCAGTCATCTTGATTTATATCTAGTCACTGGACCCAGATGGTTCTGGAGGGGAAACAGAGGTAGGTGACCTCACACAGCCCTCCCCACTTAAATCCAATTCACTTGCACTGTCATGGAACTACCTCCCTGATGTCATGGTCCCTTTCTGAAACAAGGACCAACAACAACAAGAAGCACATATAAATGACACTGGGACACTGATGTTAATTCAACAACCATTTATTAAATACTTACTATGTGCTATGTTGTTGTTGCAAAGGAAGTAGCAGGCAATGGGAGTGGGAGAAGAAGTAAAACAAAGTTCCTACTCTTGAAAAGCATACAATCTACCAAGGAAGAGAAGTCATTCTGCACAAACATAATACAAAATAATCTGTGATAAATGACACTTTAAAAAAGTATAGGCAGAAGTGTGACTGGAATCAGAAGAAAGGACTGACTACCTTTTGGGGTGAAAGAGAGGCTGTGAAATATGGTCAGGGGGATTGTTTGTTGAACTGCATCTAAAGGCTCCATGAAGGAGGTGATATTTAACACAGGCTTTGAAGAATGGGTAAGGTTTCAGTAAGGAAGACCAGGGTAAGAAAAGGACGTTCCAGGAAGAGGGAACAGCATGAGCAAATGCAGAGAGGCTGGAACACATAGGCACATTTGAGTAACGTGAATAATCTGCTTTGGCTGAAAGCTATGGTATAGGTAGAAGAGTAGCTGGAAATAATACAGGAAAGAGTAAATCACCTCAAACTAGAGCCAGAAGGGACCCAAGAGATCATTCATACCAATCTCATTTAATAAATAAAAATCTCAGACCTAGCAAAACGAAATAACTTGCCCCAAGATCCAAAATCTATTCCTTTGTTCTCATTCTCTTTGATCCCACTGAAATTTTCAATGTCATTGACCATTTCTTTCTTTTGGATATCTTGGTTTTGCCATCTTGGTTGTCATCTCTCTAATCACTTTTCCCCTGTCTCCTTCATGGGCCACATTTTTCTAACCACTTAGTATCAATATTCCAAACATTTTTTTTCTTATTCCTCTCTTTCATTTCCCCAATTTACCCCCACAGTTTCAGCTACAAACTCTACACAGCTGGTTCTGTCTACACTTTTCTCACAAGTTGCAGACATGTTTCCAGACTTCCCACAAGATACTTAATCTGGCTATCCCATTAACAAATCAAGTCTGCCATTTCTAAAACTAAATATATTGTCTTTTGGCCAAAACTTGCCCTCCTTTCTTGTTTCTGTATTCCTGACAGTGGCCACGCAATTCACCTGTGTTCAAAATTGTGTTACATTTGACTTTTGTCTTTTCATATACCTCTGCTCTCCAATATCTAGTAAGTCTAGTTATTTCTGCATTTCCTATAGCTCTTGCATTCATCCTCATCTCTCTTTGTTAATTGCCTAGTGGAGGTCTTTATTAACAACTCGTTTCCTCAATCTCTCATTCATCCTTCGTGTAAATGCCAGAATGATCTTCTCTGTGCACCGATCTAAACATGTCATTCACAGCACCATAGATTTAAAGCTGCAAAAGACCTTAGAGACCAAAAAGCTCAATTTTCTCATTTTATAGATAAGGAAACTGAGGTCCAGAAAATTTTGCTCAGTAAGTATCTGATACAGGATTTTCACTCTTGTAAGCCTGATTATTCCCAGTTCCCAATCCCTAATTCCATTTCATTTCTTCTCAAAATCTTTCACTGATTCACTATTGTCTACCTATGCAGCCTCAACTCACAATTTTCCTTTTAATGCATTGAATTATTCAGCCCAATTAACCTTCTGCCATATAAACCCCTTGCTATTTGGACTATATGTTTTGATTAAATCTATATTTGCTAGCCTTATCTTAGAATGGCTTTCTTTTCATTTCTGTTTATTTAAACCCTAAAAATTCTTAAATGTCACCTCTCCCATGAAACTATCCATGATTTTTCACCAATTAAGACTAAAATCTCCCCCTATCTTCCCCAAATATAGCATAATACCTACTTTCTCCTTCTTTTATGACTAACCTTGTATTATGGCAATTTGTGTATTCTACTAGAAAATAAATTGTATGCTCCATGGGGACAGCAACTCTGTCTCATATAACCTTGTTTCCTCAAAAGTATTCTGTGCATAGCAGGCAGTTAGATCATTACCTAGATTGTTAAAGTTGGTATTGTTTTTTGGAAAATCTGTGTGAGGTAGTAAGTAATTTTCCTTCTCTGACAGTGTTCTGGAATGAATGTTAGTTAAAATTACCCACAAGAAACTTCTGGCATGGTTCCAGGTATATGAAGCTGATTAAAAGTTATGGTGAGTGGTTCTTTAGTTTAAAGCTCAATACAACCAGGATTCCTGGTTTGGACTGTTAAAAAGAATTGTAGAACATGAGAATAGAAAAGAAAAGTGGACTGGCTCTTGATGCTTGATTATAACAAGTACATCATTTTTTATTGACTGATATGTATGGGAAGGAAGAAAGGGAGATGTAAGTAATCACATCTAAATTTTTAGCAGTTCTGAAGTTCAGATGGCCCCCTCTACAGACCACAAGCAAAGTGCTCAAGTATAAAGTGGTAAGCTTTAGAATTAAATTTTGACCAATTGGAGGAGGAAAGGAGATGACAGATGGCCCTTGCTCACCAAGTGGACAGCCGTCAGCTATTTTGGGGTAACCCTTTGTAATTGTACACACCTGCTCTGACATGTTAAATTTTAAAATATGCCTCCTATGGTAAAGTTAAAAGGATGGAGGCAGCAATCTCAAAAGCAATAACATCCTATGACACCCTTTCCTTTAAAGATACAAAATGTGGGAAAGGGAGAAAAAGAACTGTGAATATATTTTATATACATCATACATATTAACCTGTTAAGTTGCAGGTGTCTGTTTTATATACATATCACACATGCTTGGGCTGTGTTTCTTGACTAATATTGTCTTTCTTTCAAAGGAAATCTCTTTCCTCCATGTGTTTCATTGAATTTTCTCTTTTGTACTTGTTTAATTTACATTTTATTCCGTCTTTCCACTCTTCTTTTTTATAATATTTTTTCTTCCCCAAACTATTCTTCTTAATGTTGCTCACATATGCAAAGGCCAACACAAAGTAGCCTCTCTCCTTTAATTTATTTCAATTCAACAAACATTTAGTACTCTGTATAAGGTTCTGTGTTAGGCATCAGGGACCTAAAACAGGGTTAGGGACACGAGGATAAAAACCAAATATCCAGTCTCTGTCCTCAAAAATTTAGCAATCCACTAAGAGTATCATAGGATTTTTACAAGGACACAAAGATTTTTTTTTTTTTTTTTTTTTTTGCTGAGGCAATTGAGGTTAAGGGACTTGCCCAGGGCCACACAGCTAGGGAATGTTAAGTGTCTGAGATCAGATTTGAACTCAGGTCCTCCTGACTTCAGGGCTGGTGCTCTATCCACTGCACCACCTAGCTGCCCTGACACAAAGATTTTTAATACAAGGTAAAATAGACATGAAGAATAGAATAGATAGAAGACACATGCAAACAAAATGTTTTAAGAAAATTTGAGAAGGGAAAAGTTGGTTTTCTTTAGGGGAAAATTTCAGGGGGGGAGGCAGGAATTACCCTTAGGTAGGCTTAGGGGTAGAGATAAAGAAAGGCTTCTGACATATTGTAGTACCTGAATTGATCCTTAAAGGAATAGAATTTCAATAGATGGAAATGACGTAGTTTTTCTTCTGCATTTTATGGATCTTTTCCATTTGCCATTAACTGATACTGCAAATTACAAAAATATTCTAATCATAAATAGAACAGGATACTTGGAGAAAAACATCAATACCCTAATTTCTCTCCCTTATGTAGCATTCACTTTGGAATCCCAAGTTTTAACCCCCACCCCCTCAACTTACAAGTTAGGTTCCCAGAGCATGGATGATATCTTTTATTCTAGGAGATGATCTCATGGATAAGCATTCCAAACGTGGTTCATGAGCCCCCATCAATGTGTATCCTAGGAATAGTCAGTCAGCAGATTAAATTATCTCTAAACAAAGGCATTATTAAGATAGTCTAGTAAAACAGTATCTAAAAACATTTCCTCCTAGAAACCTGGGGTATATTCTCCCACAGATATATACAATATCCATGGGAAGAAGGAACAAAAACTTAGAGTGCAATGCTAGTAAGGCACATACACATATGACAAGGCACACACAACTACAGAATTGTAAGTCTAGGAAACCTTTCTCTTCTCTTGCAATTTTCTTTGCATCTCATCTCTTGATTGCCAGAGATCTTGAGATCATAGCCAGCTCTCTTTTCTTCTGCTAGGAAACATTTCTTAAAGCTACTTCCCGCTTCAGTAATTTTTTCTGAACCTCTGTCTATCTGGTGATACGGAAAACAAACTGTGTTTTCTCTTCCTTGAAAGCAATGTCTCTTATTAGATGGATAGTTCCCCTGCAATTCTGTATGGCTAATGATGAGGAGAGGAAAGAGAAACTTCTTCCCTTTACCCAAAAGTACTTCCCTCTCAGGGGCCCAATCCCTCCTCCATTTCTGATTCCTATTTTGAATTTCCTCCAATTGACAAACTCATCCAAGGCTTAGTTATTTAAAGTTCTTCAAAATCAAAATATATTTGTCCAATTAGATTGCCTCCCTTTAATCCCATCAGAAAAATATATTTACACTATGTAAAGGAATCACTGGTTGTGTCTGTAATTTTCCAGTTACTTTAATACCTTGTTACTATATTGAAACCTTCTCATCTATGACTAACTCAATTCAGCTGGAGGTGATGATGAGTACCACATCCTCCTCACCACAAGCATACAAGCATGCTCTCTCTTTAACTAGGGGAAGAAAAAAGGAAGGGAATAAGTATTTACATAGTGCCTGTTGTATACCAAGCATTATACTAAGCACTTTGCAAAAATTATTTCATGTGATCCTCATAATAACCCTGAGAGATAGGTGCAATTATTATACTCATTTTATTTATTTTCACCAGTTGGAAACTAAGGCAAACAGAGGTTAAATAATTTGCCCAATTGTCTGAGGCTGAATTTGAACTCAAATCTTCTCAGATCTAGCACTCTCTCTAGTTTCCTGAGATCCTTTCATTATTCTTTCTTATCTACTCCATCTTTCTTCCTTCCTTCCTTCCTTTCTTCCTCCCTCCCTCCCCTTTTTCTTTCCTCCTTCCCTCCCCTTCTTCCTTCCTTTTCTTCCTTTCTTCCTTTCTTTCCTTCTTTCTTTGTTTCCTTCTTTCCTTCTTTCTTTGTTTCCTTCTTTCCTTTATTTCTTTCTTTCCTTCTTTTCTTTCTTTCTCTTTCTTTTCTTCCTTCCTTGTTTCTTTTTTCTTTCCTTCTTTCTTTCTTTTTGCTTCTTCTGTATCTCTTAGGAAGAATATATATGCATACATCCTGATGCAGTAGGAAGTAAGCTGGCTTTGGAATCATAAACCTGACTACAAGTCCCAGCTTTGACACTTCGCACTTCTGCAATCTTGGATAAGACAAACCTGACTTTTTTCAGCCTCAATTCCTTCATCTACAGAATGAGGGCATCAGACTAGATGATCCCTAAGCAGCCAGAAATTGGTGCTGCTGTGAATAGAGGAAAACTTCAATTATTCAGACTACTTGGGAATGAAAATGGTCTCAATTAGCAAACAATATGAATTATAGACATTTTTAAAGGAAGGACAACCAGGTCATTTTTTTTTTTTACTTCTTTGAAATGAACATGATAACTCACATTCACATTCATGTTTTGCAATTTTAAAGCCCTTTCATATTCATCTTCCCATTTGATCCTTACAATGATCTGAGGCTTTACTGCTATTCTTCACACAAGAAGCATCCACAGGCATTTTTACTGTCTTCTATGCTCCATCTCCTAACTTCTCCGGCTTCCTTCAAGTCCCACTTAAAAGCCTTTCCCTCTCCCTCATAAACCTAGTGTCTAATCTGTGGATTAGCTCTAATTTTCCTGCATATGTTTTATTTATACATTGCTGTTTGAATGATGTGTCCCTCTTTCAACCGTGAAATCTTTGAGGGAAGAGATTATTTGTTGCCTTTTTGGGGGAGAATATCTTCAAAGCATAGTGCAGTATCTAGCACATAGAAGGCACAAGAATAACCCCACAATACCAAACATAAACACAGTAAACCTTAAACATAATAGGCATTTTATAGATATTTCATGGCCTACTTAGCTAAAAATTAATCAGTATTTATTTATTAAGCACCCTGCTGTGTGCCAGGCACTATGCTAAGTGCTAGGGATACAAAAAGAAGCAAAAGATATTTCCTGCCTTCAAAGAACTCACAATCTAATGGGGGAGGAGGGAGAAACAACTCTATAATTTTCCTTTTTTTTTTTTTTTAGTGATATTACCCACTCACCTCAGACAGTGTATAATATAATGGGTCACAGGCTGTTCTCTGAAATAAGAAGATCTGAGTTCAACTTCCATGACTAGCATATATTAATTATTTAATCCTAAACTGTTTAATGTTCAGAGTAGCACTCACAGACTCTTCAATTATAGAAAAAGTACTTGTCTGAATTAGCACAAGTTTCTTTATCTAGGAACTTCTTCTATCAGTAAAATCAGAGGTCTGGACCCTTTGATTCCCCATCCCCTCTACTGGGAGGCCCTTGGAGGTTAAATGACATACCTGGGTAACAGAGGAAGTGCCTGAGCTAGACCCCCTATTTTCTCATTTCAAGGTCTGCTTACTATATTGTTATTGGTTGATTAATTTATTCAGTATCTTGGTGGAAGACTTAATGGACAATAATAATTTGTTTTTAATATATATGTATATATATTTAAAATTATATATGTATATATGCATACACACATATGTGTTATATATACATATATATATATAAAATTTTAAAGACAATGAAAGGGAGAAAGAAGCAGCATGGCTTATAGATAGAGGACTTAGTCTTGGAGTTAGGAATATTTTGGTTCAAATCTTTCCTCTGAAAAATATTTAGCTGTGTGACCACAGACAAGTATGATCAGGAAATTGAGATTAATTTTCAAAGGAGTTAGCTGTCTCCATCTGTAGAAGATTTCCACAGATGAACTCAAATATCTTCCCCATCACCATAGTCCCTCCCCCCAGAAAGGGGAGAAAGGAAAGCGTTCTAGCGTTCTAAAATTCTTAAAAACATTCACTTTTAAAAATAATTTAAACATTTCCCCTTAACATCTCATTTGATATATTTATTTTACTTATTCTATTTATGTTATTATATTCTATTTATTATGACTTTACTTAGCAAACTCTCTTGTAAAAAAAATTGCAAAGGTAAACTTCAGCTCAGATCATATGAATTATCTCAAGTTCAAAATCAGAGTAGAACCAAATGGATGAAACTTTGCTTTTTTTTTGTATCTGCATCCACCCTTATCCCAGATGTCTCAGTCTGACCCCCAGCTCCCTCTCCTGGGCAATAATTATGCAAATCAAAAAGTTTGGGGCTCTCAGGAGCCCACAAAGGGAAAGATCTCCATCTTCTCTTCTCTGGCCTTGGCCCCTGTCACCAACTTTATCACTGTGGTATTGTGGTCCAAGAGGAAAAAGGGAGACAAACACTGGAGCCCCCTGGGAGAGCCACCCCTCCAAAGCACTCTGTGAGCAGGAAAAGCTGGAGACTGGCGACACCCACTGTTTGGTTTTAAAGGCGGCTGCAGACTTGCCTCTGTCCTGAGAGGCTCCCTTGATGACCGACAAGAGGGTCAGCCAGACCTGCCCCTGGGTCTGGCTCCCCCAGACACAGAGGAAAAGTGCAGGCTGGGAATCAAGGCTTCTGTTCAGAGCTCAGAGCTTTCCTCAGGACCTTGGAGTGTTATTTAATATTCCATATTAAAGCAGCCCCAAAGAATTCAACTTGATTCATTGCCTTGGTTCAGGGCTCCCTCCTTAGCCCGGCTCAGAATTAGACAGGCTGCCTCTGCCCTTGTTGCTAAGGGCAAAGCTGGCAGACCCCTCCCCATGATTTTGGTCTATTAGTCCAAGGAATAAGCGATCAGGGGGATATGAAAGGTACAATGGTTGATGGGGGAAAAGGATTTATCACTTGCTCATAGGGTGGGGGAGGGGATATACATGAATGAAGGGGTACTGATTCCCCCAGCCACTGGATTGTCCCTTTAAGGTCAAGGTAATGAGCCTCAGTAGGAGGCTGTGGGTACAAATAGAGGAAGGAAAAAGTTTGAGAAGGTAGCCAGTTTTTCAGTCCCACACCTGGGCATATATTTCTCTTACCTGTTCTAAAAATCTAAAATATTTTCCCCAAGAAATTGCTTGGAATAACATTTAAAGTGATGCTCAAAACATTTTTTAAATTAAAATTAAAAAATGAATACTCATTCTCATTGCTTCAAGTCATTCTATTCAATAATAACTGACATTTCTTTTTTAATAGTATTTTTCAATTATATGTAAACAGAATTTTAAACATTCATTTTAACAAAATTTTGAGTTCCAAATTTTTCTCCAAACTTCCATTCTCACCTCTTCCTAAAGCATATATAGATTATATATGTGCAATCATGTAAAACATATCTTCATATTAACCATGTAGTAAAAGAAGAAACAGACCAAAAGGGAAAGAAAGCATAAAAAAGTGAAATAGTATGCTTCTATCTGCATTCAGATCTGAATTCAGAAAAACACATACACACAAAGATAAAGAAAATGAAAATAGTATGCTTCTATCTGCATTCAGAGCCCATCAGTTCTTTTTCTGGATGAGAATAGCATTTTCCATCATGAGTCATTTGTACTTATGTCATATCACTGTATCGCTGAGAAGAGCTAATCATTCAATGTTGCTAATAACTGACACTTCTAAAGACTGTACAAAGTCTATTCCTCACAATAGTCCAATGAAGTAAGTAGTGCAGGTAGCATTCCCCTATATCCAATCAGCTGTGAAGTCCTTGATTTCATCCTTCCTCTTTTTTTCCCCATCTTCTCATTTCCCATAACCTCTTATCATTTTTATCAGTGGATTTAGTGCCAGACTTGGAGGTAGGAAAAGTGGAATTCAGATCTTATCTTAGACACTTAATAGTAGTGTGACCCTAGGCAAGTGAACTTTCTCAGCCTCAATTTCCTCATCTGTGAAACAGGTATAATAAAAATAGCAATAATGATAATAATAATGATTTTAAGGATAGCACATGTTTCATTTGATCCCCACAGTACCCTGGAAGTTGGAGGTTATTATGATCCTCATCTGTAAGATGAAGAAATGGAGATGATAGGAGTGATGTGATTTGCATATATTCATACAACTAGTAGCTATCCCATAAGATTGTAGTAAGAATCAGATAAGATAATATATGATAAACACTTTACACACATTAAAGCATTATATAAATACTAGCAATTCTTACATAAACTAGCAATAATCCAGGCATTTGAAATTAGGGAATCCTTCTCCCTATTCTTACTTACTCCTAGCTTTAATCCATCCTTTACTCATCTAACAAAATAATTTTTCTAATGTTAGAATCTCACAATGGTACCCTCTTGCTGAAAAAGTTTCCTTCCAGTAAAATAACATATATACTTGGTAACTTGGCCTTTTCAGACCTCCACAATCTGTTTTCAACCTTGCCTTCCCACCTTAATTCATATTTCTCCCCTTTGTGCAGTCCATGTTCTAGTCACTGGGCTATAAGCTAGTCACCAAACCTGACTGTCTGCCATATTGGAAATGCCCTCCCTGCTCATCTTTGATCTTTGCCTTCTAGGTTTACCTCAGGCATCCCCTCTGAGGAGAAGCACTCCTCCATTCTGACATCTGCATCTGAGAGCATTCACATTTCCCTGAAGCAATTTGTCCAGTGCTCTCTTTAGCTGATACCTGATTCTTATAACTTATTTCTGTAAGTTTAGTAGACTATAAGTCATCCAAGAGAAGGAAATGTGTGTGAGATAAATTTTAGAGTTTGTAGCCCAAGAATCTAGCTCCATAACTTATATGTCATGGCTGCTTAACATATAAGAACTGAACTGAAGAAACTGGGGTGTAGAGGAATTAATTAACTAGTCCAAGGCTATAGTTATCAAGCAGAAGAGCCGAGATTCAAATCCAGGTCTTCTCTCTACAGATCTAGCACTCTTTCATTAAATCCCACTAGGTAAGTGCTATAGATTTTATATACAATGCACTTTTACAAATGTGGAAGTTGAGTGTTAGAGTAGTGAAATAAGATGCTCAGGGTCACATGGTGTCTGAAGCAGGATATAGACTCAAGTCTAGCACTATCCACTGTACTTCACTGCCTCTCAATTTTGCAGTGAAAGAGAAAAGAGAAAGGTGACTGACTCACTGAAGGCAGCTAATGAGGATTGGTCTACAATCCTTTGGTGATTTAACAAGGTCCTTCTTTTTTAAAAAAGACATCTTTCATATCATTTCTTTCACAGCATGATTAATATGGAAATACGTTTAAAATGACTGTACATGTATAACTTAGATTGCTTGCTGTCTTGGGGAGCAGGAAGAAAAAGGAGAGAGAAATTTGGAACTCAAAATCTTACAAAAAGGAATGTTAAAAATTATCTTTACATGTAATTTGAAAAAATAAATATTATTTAGTGTTAACAACCCCCCCCCAGCAAAACAAAACAAAAAGATATCAAAGTCTTGGATATGTTATTAAGTAGAAGAAAAAGATCTAGTGGAAAAGAAAAAAATTAAGGAGGTTGGAGGGAAGAAAAATGATGAAACTGGGTTTTTGGAAAGACAGAAAAGAACTAGATTTAAGTTTTAGCCTTAGAAAGAAGGCAGTACTACTTCTTTAACCATGATCAATACCACATCTCCAACCCCCTTCAGTTCAACTGCTGAGGCCATTTCTTTATCCATTACCAAGTCTCCCTTTTTTGCTTCAGTTGCCACCCCTGCTATCACCCTAGTGAGACTTCCCTCTCTTCCCTTCTCTCCTCACTTTAGAAATTGGTCTTCAAAATACCCCAACAAATGGTTCAGTGCCACATATATGACTCCTTTTCTACTGAATATGGATGAGCTAAGAGTAGTGGATAGCATGGTACAAAAAGAATGACCATCAGTACTAAGATATTAAAGCACTTTTGGCAAAGAGTCTATTATTGATGGACTTTTTTCATGCCCAGTGATATGTATCTAGATGAATTTGCAGAATTGGTAGATGTAGGAAAGGCCCAACCACTGTACAAAACTTCCCCTTTTCTCAAGTCTTCCAAGCCCTCCTGAAAACAGATGTATGTCTTTAAAGAAAGGCAATAGTCAACATAGCTTAAGAAAAAAGAAAATACACTAAATATTAATTTACAAAAAAATCCACAACCCAATAATAATGTGAGGACCCAAAATTTAGCATCTTTCCCTTAAGACCAATAAAAATGTTAAATATATTAATAGCCATATTTTCCACATATTAGATTCCAATAGTAGATTCTATTTATTACAATTGTTTTTAAAAGTTAATGCCTTATTTCATTATCAAGTAGCTTCCGTTCTAGACTATTCACTGAAATATACCTGTGCTTTATAAAAGAAGGAAGAGAAACCTGTACTCTGTTTAAAAAAAATTCCAAGAATAGTTGGATAACCCACTGATTTGTCTTAAAAGACTTGTTTGACACTTGAATTGTTTTCAAGTACACCAAGGAGGTGAGTGGGGGAGGTTGGCAGAGAGAGGGAGTGTGTTTGACTCATGTTTGTGAATTGTTCTACAATAAAGAATAATTTTCTTCACAATAAGGTTTTTTTCTCTGTATGTATATGCTTTTTATTCAAACACAAAACACTCCTTTTTACTTAAAAAAGAAAAAAAACAGCCTTTATTATAGTAACAATTGTTCATTACTTAAAGCTCCGAAGTTAAAATTTGAAGTGTTAAAGAGAAAATATGGCTTTTATATAGTTAACATTTTTTATTGGACTTAAAGGATTGGGGAGAAGATGCTTTAATATGTTCTTAAGCTCTGCTCTCTAGTAAGGGGAAGAAGAGATTAGGAGAGAAGTGTACAGTGGACCTTGAAAATATATGCCACATCTAATCTAATGACCCAATAGATGAGGTTTATTCTTTTCATGTTCCTTCATTTGTTTTAACTTGATATGATTTTTAAAAAGTATATTAAGCACTATATATTATATATATTAAGCATATATAAGGCATCATGATATGTTATGCAAACGCAAAGGCAATGTAGTTAGTGTCCTTAGCAAACCTAAAAATTCAATAGACAAGATAAACATGACATTATGGAAGAACAAGGAAATATGGCATATAATCAAATATGTGATGCAGTCATTAAGGGCTATAGGATGTCAACATAAAAAAGACCGAGTATCATGTGGGTTAGAGTAGGTAAGGAAGGAACCATGGAGCTGGTCCTTGAAGAACTGGTAAGGTTGGTAGAGAGGAGAAGGCATTCTGTAATGTATGAGCAAAGGCATTCAGGTAGTAATGAGCATCATATTTCCAAAAACTAAGGAAGAGATCAGCCTGACTAAATGGAAACAGTGTGAGCCTAGGAAAGAAGAAATGGTAAGATTGAAGAACTATAGTAAAAGCTGAGAATGAAGCAAGGAAGCAAGGAATTTAAAGGAATGGTTCAGACCCAAGATAGAGCAGTAGGTCCAAGGCAAGATAAAATAGCCAAAAACCAAGGATAGTAAAGAAGTCGGAGAGAAATACAAAAGTGAAGGTCAAATTTGTTCAGCACTCCTTGGATTGAGGTGTTCCCATAGAGAATGATAAGGGTGCTATCATTAGGAGCTCTCCAGAGAGGCAACAATTTTATTATGTGGCAGGCACTATGCTAAGTGCTGGGGATACATAGAGAAGAAAAAAGAAACATAGTCCCTGTCCTCAAAGAGCTTACATTCTAATGAGGGAAAACATCACATAAAAGGAAGCTAAAATTGTTTGCACTGGGGGGCAAAAAGGAGAAGGCACAGCAAAAAATCCAGAAAGTCAGAAACACAGTCAGGAAGGGAAGGAAACATGGTGATGGCTGGGCTTCTCTCCAAAAGGAAAGGTCTTTAGAAGAAGCTCATTAATGGGAGAAAGGGGCTAGAATGATGGAGGGAGGTTCTGGGTTGAGAAAGCAACTGAGACATACTGAAAAAATTCAGAAAGAGTCATAAAGCTACAGAAGAAACTGGGGGGGGGGGTGGGAGCGTGGAGGTCCACACACAACTGGACGTATATTCATCCACAGAGCAGGAGAAATGATGTTTTAGATGCAACTTCCTATCCCTGCAATCCCCAAACCAGAGAGGGTTCAGACATTACCATGGACCCCATTCGGTCACAGCCCTTATGGTAATGAGAAACTAGACAAAACTCAAGTAAGCAGTAAAGCACAATGTGTAGGAGCTTGAGACTAAGGAAAAGAAAGCTTTCTTTAATCTCTTTGTCCTAGCACTAACCAGTGACTGGTTTCCCAAGATGTGACCACAGAATTGTACTGTGCAACAATTAACTATAGCCAGCAGATCCTGACAGCTTTGGGTACATTTTAACTCAACAAACATATATTAAGTACACACTATGTGGTAGGCATTGTTAGGAAGTAGCAGGAAATAAATTTGTCCTCATTCCTTCTCTGGGTCTGAAAGATATAACAAAGAGCCTTGTTCTGGACCCAGAATTTGTGTCTAAGATCCTCGCCACTCCTATTCCACAGTTCCTGTCCAGTTGTCTTTGGGCTGAATTTGTGATCTTGGGTTGGAAAGATGACCCATTATGTTTTCTTCTTAGATTTCCCAATCTAGCATGTTTATTATATCATCTAGGGCTAGGATGCTTTCTCCTATCCCATCTTAGCTGGTTTCCTAGGATATAGACTTGGGTAGATAAAATGGGACCAAATTGTAGAGGAATACAGGATTGAAAATTTGGACCCTATCTTCTAGTGTCCTGTCATGTCCAGTTCCCATTAGGGGAAGCACCAGGAGTAAACTGAGTCACGTAAAGAAACAAAGTTGGTTGGGATCTAGCAATCAATAACTTAGGATTCGAATATCAGGAATCATGTGCTAGAGAGCAATGAGTAAAAGCAGGCAAGAGTAACCAGAGGCAAATGCAAGATATCCAAGATTCAAGAGACAAAATGGGCACTTGGGAGAATTGAGAGACAGATCTAGAGTAGGAAATTGAATTTTTTCAGGAAGGAGATGAACCAAAGTGATACAGATCTGAAGAAGGAGTGAAAGAAGCATATGGGGAAGTAACTGTTTTCTGAGATGTCATCTTGTTGGCTGCCCTCTCCTTCTGCTTGATGCTCAGCCTCTGTGAATGAGAAACAAGACTCTCAAATAAAGGCAGCACTGAGTCACTATATGTCTTGAGTCAAAAGTGAGGTGATAAGATTAAACTGGAGATTATATTTAGTATGGAAGGGAAGGCAGATGGAGGGAGGATAGATACAAAAATACCAGGCTGGTAGCAATTACAGTAATCAAGATATGAAGCGATGGCTAGATTGAGATAGTGTTATTAATTCATTCCTTCAACAAATATTTCTTAGGCAATTACGATATGAAAAGGGGTAGGGAATCACAAAGGAAAATAAGTAGCAGCTCTCAAGAATGATACAAACTCACTGGGAAGAGCTATGATGTTCCAAGAGTGAGTCAATGAGAAAAGGTCTGCCCAGATATTGTCAGTTAGCCATACTATGTGCCAAGTGCTAGAAATACAAAGTAAAAGACAATTCCTGCTTTCAAGGAGTTCAGAATGCAATGAGTGAGACAACATGCAATCAATACCAAATAGATTCTAAGCAGGATTAATTGGAAATAAAACAGAGGAAAGGAATTAGAATTAAGAGGTTTTGTAGAAGGGGAAATTTTAGAATTTGAAGAAAACCAAGGAAGTTAGGAGGTAGAGGTAGAGATGTGGCAGAAGGGCATTTTGTTTGAGGAAGAGCAAGGAGATCAGTGGTACTGAATCATAGAATATAGAAGTGCAAGGAATAAGAAGACTGAAAAGGTGAGAGGGGGGTAGGCTAATGAATTTTGAATATCAAACAGAGGATTTTAGGGTTGATCCTGAAGGTGATAGGGAACCTCTGGAGTTTATTAAGTAGAGGACTGTTTCAACTGGACTTGAGCTTTAGGAGAATCATTTTGATAGCTGGGTGGAGAATCCACTGAATTTGAGATCAGCCAGCAAGCTATTGCAATAGCCCTGGCATAAATTGATGAGTGTCTGCATCAGAATAGTGATAGATGATAGAAGGGGACATATGCAAATGATGTTATGAAGGTAGCATTAATAGGACTTGGCAATATATTAGATAGGGGAAGTGAGAGATGACAACTAGCTTGTGGAAGTCTGAATGACCAGGAGGATGCTGGTACCCTCAATTAATAGGGAAATTAGGAATAGGGGAGATTGGGGGAGGATAATGGTATGTTTAAATGTGTAATTCTTGAGATGTCCATTAAATAATTGGAGATGTGTTTCTGAAAATCAGCAGAGAGGTTAGAGCTAGATAAATAAATTTAAGAATCATCAACATAGAGGTCATAATTGAATCCACTAGAGCTAACAAATTTAGTGAGATAATATAGAGGGAGAAAAAAAAAGAGGGATCTGGCCAGGACCCTATGGGACACCCATGTTAGCATGGATGAATATCCAGCAAAGGAGACTGAGTGTTCATATAGGTAGGAGAAGAACTAGGAGAAAGTAGTGTCCTAAAAATTAGGAAGAAGAGAGAATCAAGGAGGAAGGGGGGTTCACAAGCTGCAGAGATGTCCAGAAGGATGAGGATTTAGAAAAGACTATTAGATTTGGCTATTAACAGATTGTTACCTACCTTAGACAGAGAATATTGGTTGAATGAAAAGACTAGAAATCAGACTGTAAATAGTTAATGAGAGAGAAGAAAGGAAGTAGAGGAAGCTGTTGTAGACAGGCTTCTCAAAAAGTTTAGCCACAAAAGGACAACTGTGAAGCAATAACCAACAGGGACGGATGACTCAAGGGAGAGTTTTTTTGAGGAGGGGGAAGACATGGGGCATTTCTATAGGTGGAAGAGAAGCAGTTACCACAGGGAGAGCTTGGAGATGTGAGAGAGAAGAGTTGATAGAGGGAGAAATCTGCTGGAGAAGACAGGCATCATTTGTGCAGGGAGAAGGTTTGCCTTGGCAAGAGCCACCTCATTGTGTGAGAAGGGAGACAGTGACAAAAGGCATCTGGGTATTGCAAGCCATAAAAAGGAGTTCTCAGTGAATGGTCTAATTTTTTTTTTCAATAAAATATGAGGCAAGGCTCTTAGCTGAGAGGAGCCATGGGAGATTTGAGGAAAGATGAAAAGTTTTAGAAAAGCCTCTGTGGTATTGCAACAGTGAATTAATTAGGGAGATATAAAAGGATTGCCTTGCAGCAGTGAGTCTTCAGTTGAAGTTATGTACCATAAATCTGTAATGAACTCAGTCAGCATGATTTCATGATTTTCTCCAGCTTCATTCAGTAGGATATATGGAGAAGTTAAGGCAGTGAATTGTAAGAGTGACCCAAGGCTGGGTCTTGGCAGGGAAAGAATGGTTTATTTATTTATAAATAAATATTTTAATTAAATATATTTATTAATTATACTTAATTAAAATATATAATAAATATATTATATGTTATAATATATTAATTATGATAAATATATTAAACTAAATATATATATTAAATATATTTATTCATAAGGAATAAGGAACTCAAGAGAACAGGAAAGTTTAGAGTTGAAATGGTTCACCAAAGGATCAGAATAGGAAAGAGAAGAAGAGTATAGCTAATAGAGGGGGTGATGGCCAGGAAAGAACTAAGGGATTGCGGGACTGGCAGCCATGATGTGCAGTAAAATTAAGTATGGGATTTCAAGGTAGAGGAAGAGATGGAATGACAATAGCTTGTGGTCAGATAAAGGAGTTTCATAGATCATAAAGACAGAAACAATGCCATTAAAGGTGATGGTCAGATGGCTAGGGTCATGGCCATCTTTTGCATGTGGCCAAGGTGAGGTGAAGGAATAGATCATCTGAAACAAGTAAACTTAGGAACCGTGAAATTAGAGTGTTTGAGAGAGTGTCTGCATGTATGTTGAAGCAACCCTAATATGAGGGCTGCAGCTGAAGAAGAAAGAAAGCCTTTGGGCCAGATACGGAACCATCCAAAAGAAAGCAAAATATCTTAGAGATGAGTAGACCAAAACTACCAGAATTTTGAACTTCAAAGGAAGAGAGGATCCTTAGTGATGGTGGTAAAAGGAGTAGCTGGAAAAGCCAATTTGAAGAAATGAATATCAATAAGAGGGTGCATTTTCTGTAGAGAATTTAAATAAAATATTACTAAAACTAACTCAAATTCGGTCATCTTTTTTTTATTAGCACCATGTTCTGGCAATTATGAATAAAGTTAGTAATAAAATGTTCCTCCTGAAAAAAGAAATATTGATCTAAGTTTTAAACAATTGCTGTGTGACTAGTTGCTGGGACACACAAAGATTCATCTATCCACCATAGTTTAGGACAGGACTTCTTAATTTTTTTCCACTGTTGACTCTTTTTTATTTGAGAACTTTTTATATGACTCTGGGTGTATAAAATAGGAATACAAATCAAACATTTACTGACAATAAATCATAATTTTGTAATCCCCACATTCAGTCACATGATCCTATATGGAGCCTCAACTCACAATTTAAGAAGTTTTGGTTTAGGGAATAAGTTCCAAACTATTCATAATGGGTGAAACTTATTTCAGGCCCCATTTCTGTCTTCAAAATCTATGGTGATACATATCCCTATGTTTAAAGAGTAAATTCTAAATAAACAGTGAAAGCACAATAATTGCAAAGAAGAAATAGAAGATTTGTTTCTTTTACTATTTCTTCATTCTGTGTAACCACTTGAAGTTTTTATTTATGTTTAAAATGAAAAATGGTGAAATAGCACAAACTGTGGAGTGTAATATTTTTGTTTGGTAAGAACAAATTTCAGCTCAAATATGAACTATTTCATGGAATTTGAATAATATCTTTAAAATGGAAATTTATTCTTTTTTAATTGATTGTTTTAAAACTGAAAAACAAATCAAGAAAATAAAACCTTACATCAGTGGCATGATTTAGCAGTGGCCTAAATTATTCCTTTTGCAGATGTTTCGGTTTTATTAAGATTTGTTTATGAGTCTCTGGCAAACATCCTTATGTTTAAGGCTTTTTTATTTGTATGTCTTTTGTTTCATATGAAAGAAACTTTTATATAAAAGAACCTTTTCAAAATTAAAATGAGCAATATTCTTTGATCAATTGAAATAGATTGACAAATCTGGTTATATTGTTAATTGAGCATGAATTGTGAATATTCATTTTAATGAAATCATTGGTGATTCTTAAAAGTTAAGTTCTTGAACATAGAAACTAATCTTATTACTACTTTTATGATCTATGCATAAATAAAATTTTTCCTTTTTTCTGAAATATATTAATATAAATAAAAGTATTTATCTGTTGCTTTTTCCTTTTTAATGCCATTTATACATCTGTATTGTATTTTAAACTGTTTTATTGTCATGAGGATATATATGAAATTTAACAAAATAAAATTTTCATGGTCTGCATTTTTAAGCCATTGTTTCTACTTATTGCATGATCATTATTGAAATTTTTTGCCATGTAAAAGAGAGTAGAGGCTATTAAACATTATCTGTTCCAGGTTTCAGATATTCTAACTATGCATTGGGGAAGAAAAGATAAAAAAGTCACAACTAACTCTAATAGAAATTAGCCTATGATAAGGGCAGAAAAAAGGTCCAAGCCAGAATCAGAAGAGGTTAGAGGAGGGAGAGATCATTTTTAGTTTCATAGAAGATTAGCTATCACACCTTCTGGAAATTGGAAGGATAGATAGGGTTTTAACAAGACTGACAAAAAAGGTAAAAGAAGTGAGAGGAATACATTTTAGGCATGGTAAACAATATGAACAGAGGTACTGAAAAAGAAGGCCTCTGGATGAGTTTAGGGAATTTTGAAAGGAACTGGAGTTCATGAAGAGGAAGAATGAGTGGAAATTAATTCCTGAGCTAGGGTGGAGGCAGTGGTGATAGGAAGGGGCTGACAGAGAGTTACAAATAGAACAGACAACATGGAGGTAGAGTTGACAGGACTTGGAGACTGAGGAAATGATCTTATGGTGAGGAAGTAGAAGAGTCAAAGATTTAATTCCAAGATTAGCTAATTGAGATAAAAGACAACTATCAAAAGAGAAAAGTTTGGAGGAAAGGCAGATTTGGGGGAAAAGATGGTATATTTATGTTTGAGTTTAGGATGTCAATGCAAAACCTAGATGGCCAAAATTTGTATTTGAAATGCCCGTACTCAAGAGCAATTTGCCTAATGGAAACATGGACTCAGCTGAGATTTAGATGGGGGATAGACTCTGTTGCTAGAAGATATAACCAGATTTCCATTTTTTCATTTGTAGAATGAGAAGAATGGCCTACATGGCTCTTTCCAGTTTGAAACCTATATCAGAAAGAAAATGCTTTGCAAACCTCAAACATTACACAAATGTGGGTAATTATTATTACTTTTCACTTAAAAAGAAAGCAAAATTTTGAATAGTCCTACATAAATTTGTAACCAAAGTTAAAATCTTCCTACATTCCCATTCTCTGAAGAAAAGCTAAGAAGATGGGAAGATTGGGGTGGGGGGAGAGGAAAGGAGGAAGATGAAAGACTGTGTTTTATTCTGGAGTTTTTCCCTCTTTAAAAATGATCTGTATAACTCTTTTTGTTCTTACCCAGGGCTAAGAAATAGCTGAATTTGTGTCTGGAACTGGAATATAAGTGTTAAGTTCTTCTGCAATCAATCTGGGCTTAAAAAGCATGAAACAGAGAACAGACAGAATACAGAAAGGACCAGTGCTTGAGTTCATCTACAGAAATTCACAGAAAGGAAATATTTTCTTCTGATGGGTCTCACCTGGAAACTGGTGCAGTTATACCACACTTATAATACTGTTATGGAGTTGACACTTTCCCCAAATAGGAAAAAAAACCCACAATATTAATTAACATTCTATATAACTCAGTGCCAATGAAGAACAAGTTCCAGATTTGTACTTTTACTGGCTTTTCCAATTCCTTACTTATGTGAACAAGGACTCTCTAATGCTTGCACTAAGTGATTAAATATGCCAGAGCTCCCCTTTTTCACAGGGTAGTTGAACAATGGAGCAGCATAATAACTAGCTAATCAGGAGGACTTCTGATGTCCAGGGATGTTTGATATACCCCCGATCCTTTGCAAAGTAAATTCCAAAATGCCTACATCTACTAAAACCAGTCTTGACCAACTCAGAAAGAAAAGTAAAAGTCTTCTTTTGGACTTATCTGAAGAGCATCAATCCTCCTGCTTTCTGATTTATTGCATTTATCCATATCTTCTCCCTATCTTTTTAGTGATGTCATTTGGTCCTCTTCAAGTAGGAGGTACAACCACTACTCCCTTTTCTATTTCAGGATTCAGATAGAGTTCTCCCTACATATTCAATCTCCCACAGTATTTTCTAACAGGTTAGATCATTTATACTTCTTTTCAATTGCTTTTCCAATATCCATTATCCCCCACTAGGGTTAAGTGTGCAAATTCCCTGAAGACTGGGAGGAGTTACAAGAAAACAGTAGGAATAGAAGAAGAGGGGGGCAACTAGTGACCCCAAATGATAACTTTGTCATAATGTCATAGCCATAGGTTTGGTTACAATTTAGAAATACCAAATCATTACTAACTAGAGTTTTTCTTCTTGCTCTACCACAAAGTCACAATGTCACTAGCAATAATTTAGAAACAAAATCATTAATCTCTCCAGGGTTTTGTGTTTTGCTCTGAGACTTTTAATTATGCTGAAAATTTTAATCTTTTAAGTTTGAAGTCATGTAAATCTTCTTTAGTGAGTCTATTTCTAACACTTGTTCTGTTCAGCTTTAAAAATAGCAAAATTTTATGTTATAAACATAACATATATAACATAAACATAAACATATAAACATAAAAATATGTTGTTATAACAAGTAAATATTGTTATTGGCTATTGTTATTATAGCTAGAACAATTGATAAAACAAATGAGCATTATCACAAGCACTTGTATGATGTTTGTCATGTTTTTGAATGTTTGACAAGTTTACTCAAAAGAGTGTTTTGTTTTTAATTAGTGGGATTAGTAATTCTTCAGTGTGACATTGGTTATTTTCTATTTGGGATTCAGTCTTGGATCTCTCCACATGACTTAGAATAATTTTTTTTTTTTAAAGTAAGTGAACGGGGGCAGCTAGGTGGCGCAGTGGATAGAGCACCAGCCCTGAAGTCAGGAGGACCTGAGTTTAAATGTGGTCTCAGACACTTGACATTCCCTAGCTGTGTGACCCTGGGCAAGTCACAACCCCAACTGCCTTAGCAAAAAAAAAAAAAAATAGTAAGTGAACGGACTGCCACATGAATGTATGGCATGCTATTGTTCTGTAAGAAATGAAAGAGAAGATAGTTTCAAAGAAACCTGAAAAGATATAAATGAACTGATACAGAGTGATATGAGAACCAAGAGAACAAGTTATAACGTAAAACTAATATTATACAAACAAACCATTGTGAAAGACTTAACTCTGATCAATAAAATGATCAACCATGATTCCAAAGTGCTGAAAAAGAATATGACTCATCTCATGACTAGATTAAAATATAATTGGGAAAATCTAACAAAATAAATAAAAATATAATAACTGATAATGTTAATATGTGGTTTTCTTAGTCAATATATGGGATCCATATATATATACATATAGATAGATAGATAGATAGATAGATAGATAGATAGATAGATAGATACATATATATATATATATGTATATAGTTTAGTGGCCCCCATTTCTATTTGAAATTGATACCAATGGGCTATAGAGGTCAAGTGAAAACTATACCATATGTCAGAGGACATATAGAGGACTCCAGTAAGAAGACTTCTAAGAATTGTCATTGCCCCTTTGCCAAATTTCTCCAGGATCTAAACCTGAGTCCATTTCTCCTCCCCCTTCCCCAGACACTTATAGGATGTCACAAACTTTTAGGAAGACATTTGGTACCAATTGTTATTACTATACCACCTGATTAAATTCCCCCTGTTTAAGAGCTAAATAAGTCTGGCTGACTGATTGATATCAATTGATAATCAAAGAAGGGAAGCACATTAGTAGAGAGCCATGATCAAAGAACTCTAGGAACCATTCCCTAGCTCCTCTAAATTACACTTAGAATATCGAGGGAGACTAAGTCTCTGAGGACACAGTCAGTACGATTGGGGGTTTGAAAGAATAGTTCCAGGGCATTCACTGCAAAATAAAATGTATTTTGTTTTTGTGGTGTTATTTGGTGTTGGTCTTGTCCAGAGCCTTGTATTTTCCTGAAGCACGTGTTCATAATATAGTTGCGTGAGACTTCAATATAATTAGTAAGTATCTGTACTTTCTTATGCTTTCTTTCTGAATCTTGCTTTCCCATGCATTTCTACTTCTCCTTCCTGACATTTTCCTACCTTTTCATTCAAGTCACCAAGATGCAGTGTATACATTGATTTAATTTGAAGGGATTTCACCACTATTTCTCTACTAGCGAATACATTGCAATTATTTCCACAGTGGTCTTTCTTTAAAGTTATCATTTATACTGAAATATGTGATGAGCACATATCCTGTGAAATAATGTGGGACTTTTTTTTGCATTCAGCTTTATAATAAAACTCATTTTTCCAACTCCTTTCTTTGATATGAATACTTGTGATTCATCTTTTCATGTAATTGCAACTTACTTCTTTCATCCAGTTCATTTAGAGAAAGAATGTAGAGACTGATATGATTCAGATCCTCCAACAGTATATCCACTTGAGGATCATCAGATGAAGATCTCGCATTCAAAGAATCAGTCTTCAGATTAAACTTTATCTATGATGACAAAATGTCAGTATTTTTGTTGAGTCATTTCAATCATATCTGACCTTTCATGACCCCATTTGGAATTTTCTTGACAAAAATATTGGAGTGATCTGTCATTTCCTTCTCCAGCTCATTTGACAGATGAGAAAACTGAGGCAAATGGACTGGCCCAGAATCACATTTCCTAGTGTCTGAGGCCAGATTTGAACTCAGGAAGAGGAATTTTTCTGATTCCAAGCATATTGCTTTACCACTGAGTCACCTAATTGTAAATAACAAAATATTGGAGGTTTTAATAGAAAGGGAAGTCACATTCAAAATAACTTATAAAGGCCCGTTTTCAAATCTAGCTACACTTAACAGCTGTGTGACCCTGGGCAAGTCACTTCACTTTATTTGCCTCAATTTCCTCATCTATAAAATGATCGGGAGAAGGAAATGGCCAACCATTCCAGTGTCTTTGCCAAGAAAACCCCAAATGGGATCAGAAATGACTATACAACCTGATCAAAGTAGTTCACAAAGAAAAATTGTAAACCATATAAGAGTGTCCAATTCATCAATAATAAGAGAAATGTAAATCAAAATAACCTTGAGGTTTTGACCCATACCCAGAAAATTGACAAAGATGACCAATGATGGAAATAATCAGGGTAAGAGGGATTGTGGGATGACAGTCATACAAATGCATTGTTGGTGAAGCTATGAATTATTACAACTATTCTGGAAAGTAATTTGTAATGATTGATGTAAATGAAGGAAGGGACAGCTAAGTGATCAAGTGGATAAAGTGTCAGCCTTGGAATTAAATCCGGCTTCAGGCACTTTACAGTTAGTAGTTATGTGACTCTGAGCAAGTCATTTAATCCTAATTGCCTCAAAAAAAAAAAAAATTAAGTGAACAAAAATGGCCATATCCTTAGATACAGAGACTCCATGGGTGGGCTATACCCCAAGGAGGTCATTGGCAAAAAGAAAGGCTCCTTATATATGGAAATATTTATACCAGCCCTTTCTGAGATAGCAAAGAACTGGAAACAAAACAAATAGTGTGGAGAATGGCTAAGCAAACTGTGATACGTGAATATAATGGAAAATCTTGTTGTCACGTGAGAAACACCAAACATGATGAACACAGAGAAGCATGGGATGCAAAGTTAAATAAACAGAACCAAAAGAACAATACATGTGACTTCAACATTGTAAGTGGAAAGAAAAACCACAAGACAATCTAAATTGATTACTACACAATTATGAAGAATAAACTTGCCCCTGAAGAAGAGATATGAAGATACTTCCCCACCCCGTTCTTTTGCAGGGGTACATAGGTATAGAATAATAAAATAACTTTGTATTATTTTTGTGTAGGCTTTGTGTATAACATGTATTATTTCTCAGTAATATATAATATTATTTATATATTATTACATATTTCTAAGTATGTCATATGCACATGTATGTATATTTATTGCTAGATTATAAAGTCACATATATACATATGTGTGTATATATACACATACATATAAAGGTATATGTGTACATATTCCTTAGTAGAACATAAGGTTTTTTGTCTTTATATCCTAGCACCTAACATTAATGGAACTAAAATTTCTACCTCCAGCTAGATAACTTCAGTCACTAGATGGAATAGTAAAATGATGGTAGCCATTAGGATATTATGGATTGGATTGTTCTTGTGACAGCTCTTAGCATTTTATAGGATCCCATTGTTATGTTTACCAGGTGAACATTTGCACACCGGAAATTGGAAACTACAAATTAGGGCTTGATTCTTTGTTTTGTTGATTGTCTAGATTGAAGAAAGAGTTAATGCAAATAAACTTAAAAGTGTGTGAGCTGTATTCTTTTCCTGGAGAACTCAGCTACTAAACATTTAACAGCACACCCTTGAGCATGAGCATGCATTCTAAGTATTTTCTCTTGGCATCTGAAGGTGTTCACAGATTTTTCTTCATCCATTTCCCCCTCAATAAGTAGTATTTGTTCTTTTTACCTTAAAAAAAAAAGTATGTGTGTAAGTCTTAAAATGGAAGCCTGTGCTCCCTTAAGCACATTGCTAAATTTGTGAATATTGCCAAATTTTCTTGACACTGTACTGTGCCAGATGCAGATGTTTGGAAGACAGATAAGAGAGAAGTAGAAGAAATGGTTTCTGTCTTTAAGGAACATCCAAGTATATTTGAGAACATGTGACATATCAGAAAGATTTTCTGGCATTTAGCCTCAGTTTGTCAAATTGAAACTTCTACCTGTTACTTCTTGTGATGCTCTCTAAGGCCAAGCAGAGCAAACCTATTTTGAGCAAGAACTAGATCTGTGATTTCAGTAATGTCATGAGCTCCTGGTAAGGAACGTCTGCTTGCAAGGCAGATCCAAGCCTTCTCTATAATGTACAATTTTAAAGAATTGCCTGGGGGACTGAAAAATCAAGCAACTTGCCTAGAACCACACAGCAAGTATATATCAGAGGCAAGATTCAAATTCTATCTCCTACTACACCCTGCTTCTCCTAGTAGATAGAGCTGGTGAATCCCTATGCATTCTTTAGATCCCAATTCAAATGGCACCTTCCTTTTTTCTTGATTCCCAATTTGGAAATGATTCTCTTCCTCTAAGGTACAGAGGCACTTTATCTTGCAATTCACCAATGTACTCATTAAGTTGCAATTTGTATTTGTGTCTTATCTTCCTGGTAGGATTGTAGACTAGATGAGGTAAGGAGCATCCCTTATCAAAACCTGAATCTCCTCTACCTACCTAGCTAGGACTTAACAAGAAATTGTTGAATGAATGTAGGTAAGAAGGGGCAGAACATGGAGTTCCTCGAAAGCCAAAATGAAAACTATGCTATAATTCTAAGCAATGGGGAGAGACGTGATCAAAAGAGTCCTTTGAGAAAATGGATTTGATGATGGTGTGTAGAATGGACTGCAATTGGAGGCAGACTCAACCAAAAAGAGTATGATGCTATCTCTGAATGGAATATGACAATGAGAACCTGCCTTTATTCCAATGACCGTTTATCTGAATATGTCCCAACAGCCTGTTTGACAACCTCACCAAAGCCAGAGGTCAGTCTAGAACCCAGGCAATGGTTCTCTCATTTTTGCTGCTATTTTACTCTCTGTTATCTTATGCTAGTGGCTTAAATTCAATGTACCTCTTTTCCCAACTTGCAGCTTAGGGGGGAAAGTGTAGAAACAGCTTTCCTGATTCACAGAGAGGGTGCAAAGAGGAAGAAAAAATACTCATAGATAACTGGAAACTGAATGGATGCCCATCAATTGGAGAATGGCTGAATAAGTTATGGTATATGGATGTTATGGAATATGATTGTTCTATAAGAAATGACCAGCAGGATGATTTTAGAGAGGCCTGGAGAGACTTGCATGAACTGATGCTGAGTGAAATGAGCAGAACCAGGAGATCATTATACACGGCAACAACAAGACTATATGATGATGTTCTGATGGTCATGGCTTTCTTCAACAATGAGATGATTCAAGCCAGTTCCAATGATCTTGTGATAGAACCATCTACACTCAGAGAGAGTTCTATGGGAACTGGGTGTGGTTCACAACATAGCATTTTCACTCTTTCTGTTGTTGTTTGCTTGCATTTTATTTTCTTTCTCATTTTTTTCCTTTTTGATCTGATTTTTCTTGTGCAGCAAGATAATTGTATAAATATATGCATATATTAGATTTAACATATTTTTCTACCATGTTTAACATATATTGGATTACTTGCCATTTAGGGGAGGGGCGGAAAGGGGGAAAATTAGAACACAAGGGTCAATGCTGAAAAATCATCCATGCATATATTTTGAAAATAAAAAGGGGCAGCTAGGTGGCACAGTGGATAGAGCACCAGCCCTGAAGTCAGGAAGACCTGAGTTCAAATCTGGTCTCAGACACTTAACATTCCCTAGCTGTGTGACCCTGGGCAAGTCACTTAACCCCAATTGCCTCAGCAAAAAGCAAATAAATAAATAAAAATAAAAAGCTTTAATAAAAAATACTCATAGAGTCTTTCAATCTACCTCAAGTGTAGAACAGGAAAGTTGACACATAAATTATTAAAGAAACCAACCTGAGCCAAGGGAAGTCATGGAAACTTTATTATTATGCATAGTATGTGACTGTCTTTTTTAATATTCTGCTTGCTTGATTTCTAATTTCCTTTTTGTGTGTGTGT
>JAJPUD010009464.1:248-25156 GCA_023553655.1 Myrmecobius fasciatus
TCTGTAAGAAACGACCAGCAGGACGATTTCAGAGAGGCCTGGAGGGACTTGCATGAACTGATGCTGAGTGAAACGAGCAGAACCAGGAGATCATCATACACAGCAACAACAGTATTACATGATGATCAATTCTGATGGACATGGCTCTCTGCAACAAAGAATTGTCTCAAACCAGTTCCAATTGTTCACTGAAGAAAACCATATACACCCAGAGAGAGGGATATGAAATACGGACCACAACGTAACATTTTCATGATCTCTATTGACATTTGTTTGCATTGTGTTGCCTTTCTCTGATTCTTTTTTTTTTTCCTTGTAGATAGGATTTTTCTTGCATAACTTCTCAAGCATTTCAACATTATTAACATGTAGTGGACTTCCTGCCATCTAGGGGAGGGGAGGGAACTGGGGGTCAAATTTGTAATGGAAAGCTTTGTAAAGATCAACACTGGGGAACTACCCCTATATATGTTATACAAATAAAAAGCTTTAATAAAAAAAAAAGAATGAAATGAGGCCTTTATCAGATCCCTGAAATGTGCAGATGATCTCCCATTTTATTGCTTCCCTCCTAATCTTCTCTGGATTAGTTTTGTTTATACAAAAACTTTTTAACTTAATATAATCAAAATTATCGATCTGGTGTTCAATTAAGAATTCCAGTTCTTCTGACACAAATTAATTCCTACTCCACAGGTCTCAGAGGTAAACTATCCTATGTTCCTCAAATTTGTTTATAATATTAATCTTTATGGCTAAATCATTAACTCATTTAGACCTTATCTTGGTATATACTATTACATGTGGATCAAGTCGTAATTTCTTCCATACTAGTTTCAATTTTCCCAGCAGTTTTTGTCAAATAGTGAGTACTTGTCCCAAAAGCTGGGGTCTTTGGGTTTACCAAACACTAACTGCTAAAGTTATTACCTAATTGGTCTTGTGATCCTATCCTATTCCACTAATAGACTATTTTATTTCTTAGCCAGTACCAAATGCTTTCGATGACCCCTATTTTATAATATAGGTTTTAGATCTGGCACAGCTAAGCACCTTCATCAACATTTTTTTTTCCCATTAATTCCTTGAAATTTTTAACCTTTTGTTCTTCCAGATGAACTTTGCTACTAATTTTTCTAGATCTGTAAAATAATTTCTTGGGAGTTTTGTATGGCACTAAATAGGTAGATTAATTTAGGTAGTATTGTCATTTTTATTATATTCGCTCGGTCTACCCATGAGCACTTGATATTTTTGCAACTGAGTAGGTCTGACTTTATTTGTGTGGCAAGTGTTTTGTCGTTAAGTTCATATACTTCCTGACTTTTCCTTGGCAGAGAGATTCCCAAATATTTTATACTATCAACAGTTATTTTGAATGAAATTTCTTTTTGTATCTCTTGCTGCTGAACTTTGTTGCTATTATATAAAAATGATGATGATTTATGTAGATTTATTTTGTATCCTGCAACTTTGCTAAAGTTGTGAATTGTTTCTAGCAGTTTTTTTAGTTGAGTCTCTACAGTTCTCTATGTATACGATTACATCATCTGCAAAGAGTGATAATTTGGTTACCTCACTGCCTACTCTAACTCCTTTAATCTCTTTTTCTTCTCTTACTGCCAAAGCTAACATTTCTAATACAATATTAAAAAGTAATAGTGACAGTGGACAGCCTTGTTTCACTCCTGATCTTACTGGGAATGGTTCTAGTTTATCCCCATTATATATGATGCTTGCTGAAGGTTTTAAATAGATGCTACCAATCATTTTAAGGAAAAGCCCATTTATTCCTATACTCTCTAGAGTTTTTAATAGTAATGGTTGTTAGATTTTATCAAATGCTTTTTTTGCATCTATTGAGATAATCATATGATTTCTGTTAGTTTGGTTATTAATATAATTGATTATGCTGATAGTTTTCCTAATATTGAACCAGCCCTGCATTCCTGGTATAAATCCTACCTGGTCATAGTGTTTTATCCTGGGAATGACTTTCTGAAATCTCATTGCTAATATCTTATTTAAGATTTTTGCATCAATATTCATTAGGGAACTTGGTCTATAGTTTGCCTTCTCTGTTTTCACCCTACCTAGTTTAGCTATCAGCACCATATTGGGTCTCATAGAAGGAATTTGGCAGTATACCTTCTGTCCATATTTTTTCAAATAGTTTATATAGTATTAGAATTAATTGTCCTTTGAATATTTGGTAGAATTCAAATGTAAATCCATCTGGGCCTGGAGATTTTTTCTTAGGGAGTTGATTAATAGCTTGTTCTCTTTCTTTTTCTAAATGGTGCTATTTAAATAATTTATTTCCTCTTATGTTAACCTGGGCAATCTATATTTTTGTAAATATTCCTCCATTTTATTTAGATTATCAAATTCATTGGCATAAAGTTGGGCAAAGTAACTCCTAATTATTGCTCTAATTTCCTCTTCATGGGTGGAAAGTTCTCCCTTTTCATTTTTGAGACTAACAATTTGCTTTTCTTTCCTTTTTTTAATTAAATTAACTAAAGGCTTATCTATTTTGATGGTTTTTTCATAAAACCGACTCTTAGTTTTATTTATCAATTCAACAGTTTTTTTATTTTCAATTTTATTAATCTCCCCTTTTATTTTCAGAATTTCCAATTTGATATTTAATTGAGGATTTTTAATTTGTTTTTTTCTAGCTTTTTTAATTGTAAGCCCAATTTATTCATCTTCTCTTTCTCTATTTTATGCAAGTAAGCATCTAGAGATATAAAATTTCCCCTTATAACTGCTTTGGCTGTAATCCACTAATTTTAGTATGTTATCTCAGTATTGTCATTCTCCTGGGTGTAATTATTGATTGTGTCTATGATTTGATCTTTCACCCATTCATTCTTTAAGATTAGATTATTTAATTTCCAATTAACTTTTGGTCTATTTTCTCCTGGCCTTATATTACATGTGATTTTTATTGCATTATGATCTGAAAAAAATGCATTTAGTATTTATGTCTTTCTGCATTTGATTTTGAGATTTTTATGCCCTAACACATGATCAATTTTTGTAGAAGTTCCATGAACTGCTGAAAAAAAAGTAAACTCCCTCTGTCTCCTTCAATTTTCTCCCAAGATCTATCATACCTAATTTTTCTAACATTTTGTTTACCTCCTTAACTTCTTTCTTATTTACTTGGCCATTTGATTTATCTTCTTGACAATGCAAGATTGAGATCCCCCACTAGTATAGTTTTGCTTTCTATTTCTTCTTGCATCTCTCTTAATTTCTCCTCTAAAAATTTGGATGCTATACCACTTGGTACATATGTTTAGTATTAATATTGCTTCATTATCTATGGTACCCTTTAGTAAAATAGTTTCCTTCCTTAACTCTTTTAATTAGATTTACCTTTGCTTTTACCTGATCTGAGATCAGGATTGCTACCCCTGCCTTTTTTTTTGTTCATCTGAACCATAATATATTCTGCTCAAGCCTTTTACCTTCACCCTGTATGTATCTCTATGTTTTAGATGTGTTTCTTGTGAACAACATATTGTAGGAGTCTGGCTTTTAATCCAGTCTGCTATCTGCTTCCACTTTATGGGAGAGTTCATCCCATTCACATTCAGTTTAAATAACCAATTCTGTATTTCCAGCTATCTTATTTATATATAGTTATGTTATTCTCTTTCCTTTTTGCTTTCTCCCTTCTGCCCTACCTAGTATTTTGCTTTTGATGACCACCTCCCTCAAATAGTCCTCTGCCCTTTAGAGCCCCTCCCCCCCTTTTAAACCTTACCCCTAATTCTTCTATTTTCCCTTCTATTAGTGTTTCCCTTTCTTTTCCTCTTGTCCCTCCCACTTCCCTATAAGTTGGGACAAGTTTTTCTGTGAAACCAAATATGTTTATTATTCTCTCTTAGAATCCAATCTGATGAGCGTAAGATTCACAAAATGCTCATTCCTCACCCTTCTTTCCATTAGGTTTTTCTTTGCTTCTTCATGAGATTTTACCTTATTTTTACCTCCTTTTTTGAAACCTTATTTTACCTCCTTTTTCCTCTTTTTCCAGTATGATCCCCTAGTTTCTTTTTTCATATCATCAAAGTAAAATCAAATTATACCTCCATTCTCTAAGTATACCCATAAAAGAAATAAAGTTCTCAAGAGTTCTTTCCTTTTTACCTTTTTATGCTTCTCTTGAGTTCTGTGTTTGGAAGTCAAATTTTTTGTTCAGATCTGGTCTTTTCATTAGAAATAGGTGAAATTCACCTATATCATTAAATGTTCATCTTCTTCCTTGGAAGATAATGCTCATTCTAGCTGGATAGGTTATTCTTGGCTGTAATCCAAGTTCCTTTGCCTTTTGGAATATCTGATTCCAGGCCCTTTGATCCTTCAATGTGGAGGCTGACAGATCTTGTGTGATTCTAATTACAGTTCCTCGGTATTTGAATTGTTTCTTTCTAGCTGCTAGCAATATCTTTTCCTTGGTGCAACAGTCCTGAAATTTAGCCATGATATTCCTTGGGGATTTAATTTTAGGGTCTCTTTCAGGAGATGATCAGTGAATTCTTTCGATGGTGATTTTGCCTTCTGATTCTAAAACATCAGGCCAGTTTTCTTTCATGATTTTCTGTAACAGTGTCTCGTTCTTTTTTTATCATAGTTTTCAGAAAGTCCAATAATCCTTAGGTTATTTCTCCTAGATGTTTTCGAGGTCAGTTGTTTTTCCTAGGAGATACTTCATATTTTCTTCTATTTTTTTCATTTTTTTTTGTTTTTGTTTGACTGATTCTTGACATTTTATTGAGTATTTTACTTCCATTTGTTCAATTCTAATTTTTAGTGTATTATTTTTTTCATTTAGCTACTTTTGTAATTGGCCAATTTTTTCATTGCATACTTTTTCAATTTCACCAATTTTGTTTTTCAATGAACGGGTGTCTTTTTCATATCTCTTTTGGAGGACATTATATCCTTCTTGCAATGATCTCATTTTATTTCCCCATTTTTCTTCTAACTCTCTTTTGAGATTCTTTATGCAATCTTCCAGGAAAGCATTGTGAAATGGGGACCAGCTCATGTCTCCCTTTGTGGATTCCTCTGGAGTTGCTTTACCTTTACGGACCTCAGGATCTGAGGTCTGTTCTTCTCTCTCCATAAAAGCTATCTATGATGAGAGTTCTTTTTTATTTTTATTCATTTTTTTAAAGCTTGAGATCTGTTCAGAGCAAAGGAGCTACAGCTGTTTTAATTTGCCCTGGGGCAGTTTGGCTGATTGACTTCCAGTGCTGGGTTATGGGGCCAAGTCCAGTGTTCTCAGTAGTTTACAATCTACCTTTTATAAAAGGCAGAGATCCGCCAAAGTATTTGCTTGCAACCAGGCCAGAGTGGCCCAAGAGGCTCATAGAATCTTCCTAAGTGCTTAGAAACTGCCACACTCTAAGGCCTGGCTCGGCATCCTGCCCTGCCTCCCTGTGCTGCCATCTAGGCTTGGCAGACTGTCCCCCACCTAACTGATTCAGATCTGTTCTGAAGTTCTTCCATGGTAACTTCTTCTGGGAATGTGTTATACTCCAAATATTTGGGGGCACTTTGACTCCAGAACCAGTTTAGTTCCTTAATCTGCTGTTGGTTTGAGAGAAAGATCGAAGGAGGTCACAAAGTCATGTCTGCACTCTGCTATCTTGCCTTCGCCCCTCCCCAATTTTTCTTCTACCTCTCTTAGTTGATTTTCAAAATCCTTTTTGAGCTCATTCACAACCTGAGATCAAGTCATATTTTTCTTGGAGGTTCTGACTTTTTCTAGGAGCTATGACTTTGTTATCTTCTTCTGAACATGTGTTTTGATCTTTGTAAATGTTCTATGGTGAGAATTTTTTTCTGTTCTTTACTCATTTCCTCAGGATATTACTTGACTAAACTCTTTGTTAACATTGGATTCTGCTTCCAGGGTGGAAGCTGCATTCTCTAAAGCTTCAGGGGCTTTATTCAGCTATTCCATCATGTTCACTAGCCTTATCATTAATAATGCCTAGCTGTCTTCATTGTCCAGGATGTCTAGCACTAAATCAGCAATCATACCATTATTGGTGATATTAAAATCTTTCTAATCTAATTCTTTTGTGTTTTCTTACCACATCTTTTTAATCTTGTCTACTTCTGTTAAATCCCTACTATTTTTTCTTTAATCGTGACAAATTCTGCATGAAACCTTCTCTTGATATTGAAAATTTTCTTAAAGAGATCTCTTGCTAAAAGACATTCCAGAAAATGAAATGATATTAATACTAAACATATACATATGCACCAAAAGGTATAGCATCCAAATTTTTAAAGAAAAAATTTAGTGAATTACAAGAGGAAATTGTAAAATTATACTAGTAAGGAATCAACTTTCCTCTCTCAGAGATAGATAAATTTAACTACAAAAGATATATGAAAAAAAATTAAAGAAATTAATAGAATATAGAAAAGTTATGTATGAGAGACATTTGGAGAAAATTGGGAACAGAAATAAGTATTCCTTTTTCAAAAAGCTATATGGCAACTTCACAAAAACTGACCATGTATTAGAACATAAAAAAATTCACAACCAAATGCAAAAAAACAGAAACTCAAAACACAGTTTTCAGTTTGAAATGCAACAAAAATAATATTCAAAAAAGAGCCATGATGCAAAATCAAAAAATTAATTGAAAACTAAGTAGCACAAGCCTGATAATGAATGGGTCCAAGATCAAATTATATAAATGATTTTTTTTTTTTTTGGCTGAGGCAATTGTGGTTAAATAACTTGCCCACAGTCACACAGCTAGGAAGTATTACGTGTCTGAAGATGGATTTGAACTCAGGTTCTCCTGACTATAGGGCCAGTGCTCTATCCACTGTGCCATCTAGCTGCCCCTAAATCATAGAAATGATGAATAAGTTCTTTAAAAAGAATGAGAACAATAATAAAAGATACTAAAATTTGTGCTATAAAAAATAGTTCTTAGGGGAACTCTAAATGCAATAAAGAAGAGAAAACGCAGATCATGGATTGTGCACGTAACTAAAAATGAAACTTTTTTTTATTAAAAAGAAGAAATTCAAAATCTTCATTTAAGTGTGAAAATGGAAATTTCAAAAATCAATAGATGAGCAAAACTGAAGGAAAAATAAACTATTGAAAAATAAGTAAAACAAGGAACTGATTTTATTTTTCAAAAAGTACATAAAACATTGGTTAATATAATTTTAAAAATAAAGAAAATCAAATTCCAGTATCAAAATGAAAAGAATGAATATACCACCGAGAGAGGAAATTAATTGAATTGTTTTATCCAATTATATGTCATATGCTCTAAGTGAAATAAATAATTATTGACAAAAATATAAACTTCACAGATTAACAGAAGAAACAGAATACTATCTTAGAAAAAGAAACTGAAACCATGAATGAACACTCAAAGAAGCACCTCAGACCAGATGACTTGATAAGTAAACTCACCCAAATGTTTAAAGAAAAATTAATTCTAATATGATATAAACTATTTAGAAAAAGTTAAAGTAGAAATCCTACCAAATTCCTCTTGTATCAAATATGGTTTTGATACTGAAACTAAGGACAATAAAAAGAGAGAAAACCATAGGAAAATTTCCTTAATGGACATTGATGCAAAAATTTTGAATAAAATACTGAGAGGAACAGCAATTTATTATAAAGATTAAGTACAATGACCAGAAAGGTTGGTTTAGTATTAGGAAAAGTATCAGTAAAACTGAAACAAAAACAACAAAAATCATGTGATTATATTATATCAAGAGATGCAGAAAAGCAATTACTTGTTTCCATTAAAAAACACTAGAAAACAGAAGAATAAATGAAGCCTTTGTTACAATAACTAAAATCTATCTGAAACAAAGAGCAAGCATTATCTAGAATGGTGATAAACATGAAATGTTTCCAACAGGATTAGGGGCAATCCAAGAATGTCCATTATCACCACTTTTATTCAAAACACAATAGAAATGCTAGATATAGCAATAGATTAAAAAAAAATTTGGACGCATAGAAATAGATTTCAAGGAAGCAAAACTATCATATTTTATAGATGATACAATGGTATACTTAAAGAACACAAAGAAATCAAATAAAATAAATGAAACAAACAAAAACTTTAACAAAATTGCAGAATATAAAATAAATCCACATGGGTCATTAGCATGTATTTATACCACCAACAAAGCCCAGCAGCAAGAGATAGAAAAAGAAATTCTATTAAAAATAACTAGAGGGAATATATATTTTAAAAAAATCTTGGGAGACTATCTGACAAGACAAACACAGGGATTATATGAACATAATTACAAAATATTTTTCACATGAATAAAGATATATCTAAACAATTGAAGAAACATTTATTGATCATGGATAGATAAGCTGAGTCAATATAACAAAAATGACAATTCCATCTAAGTTAATTTACTTATCCAATGCCATACAAATTAAACTTCCAAAGAATTATTTTGTAGAGCCAGAAAAAAAAAGTGATTAACTATGATAGTCTTAGCTCTTTTCAACAAGGAGGTTAGTTGAAGCAATTCTCATAGACTTGTGATGGAAAGAGCTATCTCCATCCAGAAAAAGAACTATGAAGATTGAATATGGATCAAAGCATAGTATTTTCACCTTTTTGTTGTTTTCTTTTTTTTTATTAAAGCTTTTTATTTGCATAATATATGTATGGGTAGTTCCTCAACATTGATCCTTACAAAGCTTTTCGTTACAAATTTTCCCCCTAGTCCCCTCACCTCCTCTAGATGGCAGGAAGTCCACTACATGTTAATTATATTAAAATACTTGACAAGTCGAATACATGTATACATATTTCCATACTTATCCTACTGTGCAAGAACAATTGTATCTATATGAACAAAAAATATCTGAGAAAGGAAACCTAATGCAAGCAAACATCAATGGAGAGCATGAAAATGTTATGTTGTGCTCCACATTTAATATCCCTCTCTCTGGGTATATATATGGCTTTCTTCACTGAACAAATGGAACTGGTTTGAGACATTTCATTGTTGCAGAGAGCCATGTCCATCGGAATTGATCATCATATAATATTGTTGTTGCTGTGTATATTGATCTCCTGGTTCTGCTCATTTCACTCAGCATCAGTTCATGCAAGTCTCTTTAGGCCTCTCTGAAATCATCCTGCTGGTCGTTTCTTACAGAACAATAGTATTCTATAACATTCATATACCATAATTTATTCAGCTACTCTCCAACTGATGGGCATCCAATCAGTTTCCAGTTTCTAGCCACTACAAAAAAGTGCTGCCACAAACATTCTTGCACATGTGGGTCCCTTTCCCTCCTCTAAGATCTCTTTGGGATATAAGCCCAATAGAAACACTCTTTTTGTTGTGTTCTTGATTTTTTTTCTCTAATTTTTTCCTTTTTAATCTGATTTTTCTTGAAGAGCATAAAAAATATGGAAATATATGTAGAAGAATTGCACATGTTTAATATACTGAATTGTTTGCTATCTAGAAGAGTGGGAGGTAAGGAAGAAGAGAAAAATTTGGAACACAGGTTTTGCGGAGGTGAATTTGCATGTATTTGAAAAAACAAAAAAAGTGCAAAAAAAAGATATATAATATTCTAAAAGGAAAAAAGAAAAGTGATAGATTAGTGGAATAGATTAAATACAGAATACACAGTAATATAACAATCTAGTGTTTAATAAACCCAAAGATGCAAACTTTTGGGGTAAAAACATCATTTATCAAAAATTACTGGGAAAACTATAAAGCAGTTTGAAAAAAATTAAGAACAGACCAACTCCTCATGCTGGAAACTATGATTAAAAAACATAAATGATTTAGAGACATAAAATATGATATAAGTAAATTCAAAATACATGAAAATTTACCTGTCAGATCCATGAAAAAGGAAAGACTTTATGACCAAACAAGAGATTACAATAAGCACAATGAATAATTTTGACTGCAAAAAATTTAAAAGGTTTTGTTCAAACAAAACTAACACAGCCAAAATTAGAAGAAAAGCCAGCCCCATTACTCTACCAAGGGAGAGAGGAAGGGAAGAAAGGAGGAAGGGAAGAAGGAAAGAAGGGAGGGAGGGAGAAAAGGAGGAAGGGAAGAAGGAAGGGAGGGAGGAAGAGAGGGAGGGAGAAAGGGAACAACATAAAAGTACTATAATGAAAATTTGAAGCAAAATCAAAAAGAAAAATTAGAAGCACATGTACTCTATTTACTATCAAAAATAACTTATCTGGAAAATAAGGCACAGAGGGGAAAACACAGGAATTTATTATGTCTCAGCCAAAGCTAAAATAATACATGTTGCAATATTGACTAAAGAAACAGTTAAAACAAAATGCAAATAGAAATAGAAAAAACTACATTATACATGAAGGCACATAAATGGCACATCCTTTTAAGACGAGACCTGTGATTTTATTCTTACAGGAAACTCCGTGGGAAAAGCCCTTGCACCAATGCAGATAGTATCTCAACTAAGAGATTAAATGCTGTGACCATGATCACACACTGTATATCAAGAGGAAAAACTTGCACTCTGTTGTGATAATAGCGATATATGCTAAGATCATAGCCACAAATACTGGGCTAGCTTTTCCTAAGGCCCTATTTTAGTCAGTTTAAGCTAATGTTTACTTACAAGGTATTGAAATCATGATAGAGTCTTAAATGTCCCAACCAATGAATAAGATTTGAACTTCTGATTAAGTGCAAAAATTAGTACACAAGAAGTCAGAGGCAAAGAAAATTGGCCTGGCATATAGCAATCAATAATTTGTGATTAATGATTTTTAAAAAGAGTGTGATACATGATTAATAATCTGTCTCTCCCACCAATCCTACCCTCACTTCTACTCCACCTCTAGTACTCTCAATCGCTCAATTCCTTCCTCTTTATTGAATACACTTTTCATGCTATGGGAAAGTAATTTTTTTTGTTAAATGTTGGATGGTCTAAGAATGTTTTTTAAAATTCTAATCCCAAACCCAAACCATAAACAAGCCTGAGTCAAACCTGATCTTCTTGACTCGGTAATTTTGCCTATCAATGGCAAGACATAATATTTATATTAAATATATATTCACTGAATAGCAGAGAAGACATAAGTTAAAGGATAAGCTAACTAAACTAAAGCAAGAAAAACTGTAAATTAATAATGGATGGACATCCATGCCACATTAAGATTGAGAAAAGTCTAAAAATTACAAATGAGAAAATTGGCAAGGATTTGAACACAATATTAGAAAAAATAGATATTAACCATCTCTAGAAATTATTCAATAGAAATTATTAGTAGTATAACTCAGTACTGTTTCCCACAAACTCTCCCCCCTCCCAAACTTCCCCATTTCTATCTATTCTATAACCTCTAGTATCTCAAGTTCGTAATCTCCATATTATCCTGCGTGCAAGTCATTGTTTTTCTTTCATTCCACATATTCAAAAAAAACCTATATATTGACAGTTCTACATCTTTCCTAACTGATCCTCACACTCCACACACATTAACTACCACTTTCATTCAAGCCCTCATCTCTTCTCTAGAGCACTTCTGCAACTTCCTAATTGGTCTTTACTTAAGTCAATCTACATTTTGCCAAAATATTTTTCTTAAGACATCTTAGTATGTGACTCCAATGGCTTCCTGTTACCTCTGACCAAATATAAACATTTTTAACTTTTAAAGGTCTACAGAACCTAGCACCAACCTATCTTTTCAGGCTCAATGAATATCATTTTCCCCTTCAGTTTCTGGACACTCTGCAATCTGGCGAAACTGAACTTTCCTTTATTCTTCACACATAGCATTCTAGCTCTTCACTATGCTTTTATTTTAACTGGCTGTTCCTCATGTCAGGAATGAACTACCACCTCACAAGCTTTCTCTTCCTTTGAGATGTAGCTCAAGTAGCATCTTCTACATGAATTTCCTGATCCTGTCAACTGTTAGCACATCTTTTCTCATTTTATGTATTTAACAATTTACATGTATTTGCATTTACTAATTTTCTGCTTCTACCACAAACACACACACACACACACACACCTGTCCAACATTAGAATATAAGTTCATTGCAAGTAAACATTATTTTGTTCTTTATCCTTATATCACTAGTGTCTGGTACATTAAATAGGTGTTAACAATAGTTATTGAATGACTGATAACATGCTTTATTATAATTCCTAATAATTTCATATTTGCTGTTTTTGCAGCCTGTTTTAGACATCTGTGCTTCTCCATAATCATCAGTGATAATTCATTTTTAACATTCTAAAAATTATATTAATCACATTTTCTTAACATGATGAAAGAACTAGTGTTACATATAATATATACATACATACATGCAATGGATTCAATCCTACTAAGAACAGAATTACTATTTTGCATCATTTTTAAATGCCAACTATAGCAATAAGCAAGAAAAAGGAGTTAAGAAAATAAACACTGTCAACAAAAAGTAGAAAATATCTATACTCTCAAATGATACAATGGTATATTTATTCGAGAACTTCTACAAAAAACAATTATTCAACATAATAAACAACTTTAGAAAAATGTCACACCAAGAAAAAAACCTAAAGTGAACAAAATTACTGTATTAAAGCAATACAGTAAAAATGGCAATAATGCCCAAAATGAATAACAGATTTAGTGCTGTATCAAACAAAATTCCAAGGGGCTGCTACAATAAATTTTACTGATGAGAAAAATTACATGAGAGAACAAATGGACAAGAAAATAAAAGAAAATCATTAAAGCAAAAAGTGAAGGAGGCATGTGTTGACAGGTATCAAATTATCTTATAAAGGAGTAGATATCAAAATCACCTGGTAGCAGAAAAATTTGAAAAAAACCAAAGAATTAGAATAGATAATATAGTATTAAAAATAAAGATACATAATACAATAGTTTGATAGATCCCAAAATATAAAACACCAGAAGAGCGAAATCATTATTCAGTAAAAATAGTTGGGAAATTGATAATCAGATAATCTAAACTTAAAATACCATGCCAAAAAGGCAGCTAGTTGATAAGTGGATAGAGCACTGGTCCTAGAGTCAAGAAGACCTAAGTTCAAATCCACTCCAGATATTTAACACTTCCTAACTGTATAACTCTGGACAAGTCACTTAACTCCAATTACCTACAAAAACAAAAAAGATATCATGCCACACTATTAAAAATTTCAAATACTCAATCATGTCAATATTTTAAAATAAAAAATATAGAAAATATAAATGTATGATAATTATCAATTATTCACTATTTTTTAAAACAGAATTATTGAAAGAAAACAAATATATTTTATAACATGAAAATAACCTGTATTTACCTGTAAACTATCACTTACAAACGGTTTTGAGATTTGTAAAACACTTCATAAGTACACTCTTTTTCTCACAACAACCCTAGAAAGCTGGAGCTATTAATGGAGAAAGAAATAAGCATTTTTTATAAATTATCTACTATACGTGAGAGACTAAGACCAACATTTTACAAATATCACCTCATAAAAACCTTGTAACAACTCAAAGGATAAATGGGCGCTTGTTGTTTGATTATTTTCAGTCATGTCCAACCCTTTTGGGGTCTTCTTGGCAGAAATATGGGAGTAGTTTGCCATTTCCTTCTCCAGCTCATTTTACAGATGAGGAACTGAGGCAAACAGACAAACAAGCAAAAAGTATCTTGCTTAGGTAAAATAGCTTGTAAGCATGGGCTGTATTTCCAAATTTGAATTCGTCTTCCTACCCACTAAGTCACCCACCTGCCTCAATGAACTATATTTTTAAAATATTTAATTCATTATAATTCAATAAACATGGATTAATCTCCTATTATAAACTACACATAATACAAGACACTGATGTTAACAATACAAACACAAAAACCAAACAGCCCTTGTTTTTGTTGCACAGTCTACAATTTACTGAGGAAATATAAGATGTGCACAAACAGAAATGACGACAACATAAAAATAATAGTAATACTAATAAAAATATATCAAGCAAAATGTCCAAGTAATGAATACAACTTTGCAAAAGTAAAATCAATTCCTCAATCTATAAATTGTAAAATAAAATAGGTACTTCTCAAAAGAACATAATAAACATCTAAAAACTATTCAAACTTTACAATAAGAAGAAAAATTAAACTTGAAACACCATTAAGAAATTACTTATTAACTTTTAAATTGGCAAACATTTTAAAAGCATATAAAACAGAAGAAAAATCCTCTGATAACAAGGCCAATGCCATTTTCAAAATCATTTGCTCAGGAAAGTCAAAGCAGCAAAAACATTCGTAACTGTTAAAATTAGTAGATGTTTTTATAAAAAAAAATAAAATATAAAGAATTTAGAATCTGCTGAACTGAATGAGTATTTCTAGATCTTTATTTTGTCCTGATCTTTCCCTTTTCTTGAGTAATCAACAGGTATGCTAACCACTTCCAAGAAATTACAAATTTGTTTTTCCCTCACTTCCTTTCCTCTATTCTCTTTTGTTTGACTCCTCTTTATGGGATTCATCCAAACACAATTTTTTTGTTGCTGATACATCAGTACCCTAAGAATCCAAAATAATCACAAAACAAGATATTTTTAAAAATAAAAGAGAGGAAAAAATGGACAAATAGCTTTTTTTCTGAAAACAAATATAAATGTAATAACTAACAAAATTAGCAAATTAATTAGTTAATTTTATTCAAATAGAGATGAGAAACCATATTGCCAAAAAATGAATGGATTAAATTTATGACAAGTAGAAATAAAACAACAAAAAAATTAACAGAAATTGATATACACAGTTATATGCCATCAAAGTTGAAAATTTATAGCAAAAAATATCTACAAAATATAAAATATATAAGTTGTAAAAATAAAGACAAAAAGATCCTAAACAATAAAATCTCAGAAACAGAAATTCAGCTAGCCAAAAAATATGAAAGAATTTTTTTTAAATAACTAGTGTGGTATAATTTTTAATTGTGCTTTAAATATTTGGTAGAATAATTTTCTAAATTTTTCAAGACTCCATAAAAATTTCAAATGATTTATTTTATTTCTAAGCTTATTTTCCCTATCTTATGTTTTAAAAAGAATATTAATTCCTAAGTATTTTTGAGATCATAATTTTTAAATTACAAAGAAATGACACAAGCAATAAACATTATTCATCATTCTAAGGAATGTCTGGTTATCCAATTTTTCATATTAAATAGTTAATATAATACTTCATTTATAATCTTTTTTTTTTTGGGAAGAATCAATTGGGGTTAAATGATTTGTCCAAGGTCATATAGCTAGTAATAAAATGTTACGTGTCTGAGATCACATTTGAACTCAGGTCCTCCTGACTCCAGGGCCAGTGTTCTATCCACAGTATCATCTAGCTGCCCTTTACTTCATTTGTAATTTAAACATGACAAAATATTTTTTTTTTTTTTTTTTTTACCTTGAGTAGGTATGTAGGAATGTTGCTGAAATCCACTGGTAACTTCAAAAGGAAGCGAGCTGAGAATTCTCCAGTCTGTAAAAAGAGAACCAAAACAATGAGACCAAAAACTTCCCCAAATATTTAACAACTGTTACTTTAACAGTTATCTTTAAGGTCTGTGGTCTATCACTTAACATGAAAAAAGGAATTCTAACATAAGGATAAGAAAGATAAGAGTAATAACTAAGAAGATTAAATGGTTCATAGTAAAGAGTACAAAATACATTGCAATTACCATGCTATAGCAATATCCTATTTGGTGAGTTTCTAAAGAAGCACTCGAACCACTGATCTTAACATTTACAACACATTGGCTCGATGTCACACATTACTGTCATTGAAAGATACATAACTGTATGAGACTGAAACATCAATTGTATTCTATATAAAACAATAAAATAAAAATTATTTAGAATACCTAATGATTATTTTACTATAATTATCAATTTGGTGAACATTATGTATATTTCACTCTATTAATGAGATAGCTTAAGAAAGAGGCAAAAGTGATTTTGATTACTGAGAAAAAGGTCTTTAGTAATGAAAATGAAAACTGACCACCAATTTATTGTCAACTAGCCTGATTAATAAATTATTGGTTACCCCAAAAAAATAAATGAGGTAAAATTTTATTCAGTATAAGAAATCTAATTACTTTCTGAAAAACTTCCATTCTTAGAGACTGGGAGACGGAGGGAAGAATCAGACAGGTGAAAAGGCAGATTCTTAGAAAGCTAATTCAAAAACAGGTAAGACCTGTTGTTTAATTTAAAAAGAGTATACAATTGTGGGTAACAGACTGAACAGCCAATCCAACTTTAATGAGCACAAATCTAGGGATGAGAGCATGAAGAATCTAAGCCAAATAAGTATACTAGGCAGGATATGGAAAGTGAGAGCTGACAAAATGAACAATCAAAGAATATCAAATAAAGTAGTTGCCTTTCCTTCAGTTAACTTAATATTAAATACTTAATTTCCCTGATTCTGTTTATTTTATTCTGCTTCAGTTCACTTATAATTTCCCATGATATTTTGAATTTCTCATAATGATCTTTTATTAGAGAGGAGTAGTCTCTCATTTCATTCATTTCTGACAATTTGTTTAACCATCCTTCAATTAACTGATACCCTATTTGTTCAAAAAACAGTTCTTAGTTTACCACTTCCACTGTAATGAGATGAACACCACGAATGCTAATCTCAGAGAATGGTAATCTAGTTTTAGTATTTGAGTCATTTGACTTGAAGTCACTATTTTAATACTGACAGTGCCTCAATCTGAACTCTCTTCTATTCACATTTTGCTTCTTAAATGATATCCTTCTATTCCTAGAAAAGTGAATAAAGGGATTATAGTATCAAAAGGTATTTTCGGTGGCCAATTCTTAAACTTTCTACATTTATTCTTGCTCTCAGTGCAGGTCATCACTGGACATCTTCCAAGGGTTGCCATTTTTCTATCAACTATGAGCAAATATCTTCAAAAGTTCACAGAAATGCTAAACTCTGGGGACCCCTTGATCAGTATTCAATAGCTCAGATCAGTGTTGGAAAGTACTGGAACTGCTCTAAGGATATTAACATAAAAAAGAATATGCCATGAGAACTTGTAACTATTAGATAATAAAAAACATTTATTAAGTGAAAACAAAGATTTAGAGAAAGGAAGAACTTTACATTTCACTGGGGTAAGGATAATACAACAGAGAACAGAAATGTAGAGTCAGAGAGGAGGCCAAATCCTGCCTCTGACAATATTATTAGCCATGTGACATTAAATCAATAATTTACCTTCTCTAAGCATTAGTTATAAAATCTATTAAACAAGCAAATTGGCCTCTCATTTAGATTTCTTCTGGCTCTCAGTCCATGCTCCTAAGATTCTATGAATCTATAAATACAAAATGATTTCAATAATTTCAAGGAGAGATCAATGAACATTTTTTGAGTGAGGGGTAAGATCTGTTAAAAACACCAATTTATTAGCTATCTGAAAGAATGACAAGAAGAATGACAGCAAGAAAACCAAAAAGAAGCTACTGGAATAGTTTGGGTTATGAGATAGACTTTGAGCAAGGAGTTAGTTGAAGCATAGCGAAGTAAGACTCCAGTATTACTCAGGATTACTGGTGAGCTAGATTCTGTTAAAAAGCACTTAGGCAGGGGCAGCTAGGTGGCACAGTGGATAGAGCACCAGCCCTGAAGTCAGGAGGACCCGAGTTCAAATCTGGTCTCAGACACTTGGCATTTCCTAGCTGTGTGACCCTGGGCAAGTCACTTAACCCCAATTGCCTCAGTAAAAAGCAAAAAAAAAAAAAAAAAAAAAAAGCACTTAGGCAACTTAAGTTCACTTCACTGGTCACATACCACCACACTCTTGACCCTCTTGGTAAGAAGTACAGAAACTTCTCGTGGACTACTTTTATCAAGAGATTAAATATGTTTTGATCAAAGTTATTGTGCAGGCTCTGAGTACTTCTATGCACTGGATGTAGAACACTAGTCAGGTAATGAGGGATTGATTATATTAGAGTAGAAACTATTGTAAAATTAAAATAATTAATTCTCCATCACAGTTATTTACAAGACCTTAGGCAATCAATCAATAATCATTTATTACATCTACACTATGTACCAGGAATAATGCTAAACACTGGAGATAAAAAGAAAGAAAATGACAGGTCCTGCCTTCAAAAAACTTTCAAGAAAATGACAATAAAATAAGCTTTAATATTATTCAACTATAATATTGGAGACAGAACAAAGATGGCAGAGTAGAGGCAGGAACACACCTAAATTCTTCCAATTTCCTCTGCAAACCATTTTAAAATAACAACCTAAATCAATTTCTAATGCAACAGAACCAACAAAAGGTTGAAGGTGAAACAATTTTCCAGTCCAAGACAACTTAGGAAGATGGGAGGAAAGGTCTGTCACACAGGAGTGGTAATTGATCTAAGTCTCTGTTCATAGACTGTTGTAATCTCGAAGAGAATACAAGAGGTCCTTCGCTAGCACTAACTAGGTTCAGGACTCTACTACATTGTCCATACTTAGTTCTAAGCTGCAGTGTCTGTATTGTATAAATTTTGTTATGTTGTGTTATTGTTGTCATTCTCTTAAATGAAATTATTCTTTTCTATTATTCTTTCATTGATCTTTGACCTACTGATTCTTTAGAATTTGGTTATTTAGTTTTCAATTCATTTTTAATCTCTCTTTCCATGGCCTTTTATTGAATGTAATTTTTGTTCCTTTTTGATCTGAAAATGGTGCATTTAATATTTCTGCATTTGCTTGTTGGGTATTATGCTCATCACTGATCTTTGTGCATTTTGACTCATTTTAATTTATACAGTATATTTTGATTACACTATTCATCCTGAATCCAAAAATCTTTTGAGTCATTCAGAGTGTATGTATTTCCAAAAATGTGGGATTTTTAACTAAATAAATGTTTTAACTTAACTTGATTTGCAAAATTCAAATCACAATTAAAAAAAAAAAAGTAAAGTCATGAAAGGAAACAAAGTCTACCAGAAACTATGAAAAATAATCCGTGACATTCAATGTTAAAATAGTCTCTGTTTTTCTGCCTTTGTGACTAAAAAGACAAAGAAAATAGCTAATGACAATAAAATCTAAAAAAACTCCAGGGTTCAATTGCAACTTGGAACTACAGATGGACAATGCAACAAGGTGCTAAACCCAGTGCCCCACACCAAAGGATTCCTTGTAATACCTTTCTGGCCATATGTCTGACCCCCTCATAATCTACTGCAATACTCTCTAGTGTAAATTGATAAGGGCCCATATCAGAGTGACTGCAATGTCAGAGGAAAGAAAAGGATGTATACAAGAGAAATTGCATTAGTAGAGTTATAGGAGTTAGCAAATAACTGGAGAGCCTTGGGAGGGTACTGAGTAGAGTAAAGGAAGATACCTAGGCAGTGCATGTTGGTGCTCTGGATAATAACAGCAAAGTTTAGAAAACGTAAGGGCCTGAGGAAAGATAATGAATTCAATTCTGGAGAAACTGACAGACCAGAGCCAAGTTACAAAATTATTTGAAAGCTAGACAGTTTTTATTTGCTCCTAGAAGCAATTAGGAAGTTTATTGAGTACAGTAGCATGGTCAGATTGGTGCTTAAGAAAAATAATTTTCGCAGACAAGTAGAGGATAAATTAGAGCAATAAGAAAGAGCAGGCAGAGAGACTGAGACAAGATGTCAGAGTAAAGTCAGGGACTCATCTGAGCTCTCCACCAAAACCCTTCCAAATATCTTAGATAATGATTCTATACAAATTCTAGAGTGGCAGAACCCATAAAAAGAGTGAAACAATTTTCCAGCCCAAGAAAACAAGAAAATCATAAGAAAAAAAACTGTTGTTTCAGAATGGGAAAGGAGTACAATTGAGTCCAGACCAATCTAGGACTCAACAAACCAGGAGTAGGACTCAGAATAACTAAATCAGTGGGAATAGTAGCAATTTCCAGATTTTTCAGGCTGTAGATGATAAGGGGATTGGACAATAGGTCAGAAGGAAATTTACAGGGGTCCCTCTGCTGATGGCACCAGGCACAGGACTCTGTTGCATTGCCTATAATTGGATCGGGATAACAGTTCTGGGTCTTAGTCACAGTATGAAAAGTAGGACAACAGAGTTTTGTGGCCAAGACAAGAAGGAACCCTAAGTCACATTTCAGTGTAAAATATAGTGTTTGTGGGTTACTTACAAATAAATGCACAGTACAGGAGATTAATAATTCCCTAGATCATATCATCTTGGAAAAGTCAAAAACACAAAGAGATCCCCAAAATAACTTCTAAAAACAGTTGCAAAGGAAACTGAAAATTGGAAAAGTGTACCCTCCACTTGGGAAGCAGAGTCCCATTTTAGCATAGTTAAAAGTCAAGAAATAGGTTGGGAAAAGAAAATCAGCACATGCAGAGAAGATAATAAAGTCAAAGTTCCTATATTCAAAGCCTCAAAAAACACTATGAATTGCTTTCAGGTAATGGAAGAGCTCAAAGGGGATTTTTACAATCAACTAAGAGAGGTGAAAGAAATATTGAAAGAGAAATGAGTGATACAATAATGAAAAAAAGAATTAAGAGCTTGATGGAGAAGGGACACACCCCCAAAAAACTGGAGAAAAAAATGCCTTAAAAAATTAAATAGAACAAATGGTAAAAGATATACAAAATACTAATGAAGAAAATAATACTTTGAAAAGCAGAATTGTCCCAAGTGGGAAAAGATATACAAAAATTCACTGAAGAGAACTCCTTAAAAACTAGAATTGGCCAAATGGAAAAGGTACAGAAACTCACTAGAGAATTCCTGAGGATTCTAGGAAGATGGCAGAGTAAGTCAAAAAATTCCAAGCTCTCCAGAATTCTCCCATAAACAAACAAAATTGTACCTCAGGGTGAACATAGGGTTAAAAAATAAGATGGGGCAAAGCAGGGCTCTATCTGGGACAAGAAAAGACCAAAAGATCTCAAGACCAGGATTAATCAGTGTAAAGTGTAAACATTTCCAGGCTAGCTGGAGAAACAACAAGCAGGAGTCTAGCTGGATTCCCAAGTAGCCTCAGTCACAACCACAGGAACTTTTAGCTCCAGGACAATGTGGGGAATCGAGAGTCTGAGTCCGGGAAGACTAAGGGAACTTTGCTAATTAGGAACTTCAGATCCAGTTGTGCTACAGACATAGGGTTGGTAAGTACAGAAACAATGGGGTTGGCACCTGGAGGAGAGTGAAATTTTTGATTTGGGGTTCCAGGTCAGAGAGGAAAGTTGAAGGAAAGCCAGAAGCACCATCCTCCCCACCCCAAGACTAGAGTTGTTTACACTAATAGTTCTCATTTAAAAAAAAAAAAAAGGAATGAAAAGGCAAAAAAAGAATCCAATTATAAAAACTTATTATGGGAATTGGGAAGACGGGGTTCATCTTCAGAGAAGGACTCCAAAAAGTAAGGTTAAATGGCCACCTGCCCAGGAAGAATTTATAAAATTCAAATAAGATTTTAAAAGTCAAATGAGAGGGGTAGCTAGGTGGCACAATGGATAAAGCACCAGCCCTAAAGTCAGGAGGACCTGAATTCAAATCCAGCCCCAGTCACTTAACACTCCCTAGCTGTGTGACCCTGGGCAAGTCACTTAACCCCAACTGCCTCAGCAAAGAAAAATAAAAAGTCAAATGAGAGAGATTGAGTAAATCACAAAAACAAAAATTAAGAACCATCACAGAAAAACAAAAAGATTGTGGGGGAAAAAAATTTAACCAGCTAGAAAAGGCAAGATTCAGCGACTTATAGAAGAAAATAACTCTTCAAAAATTAGAATTGGGCAAAAGGAAGCCAATGAAGCTAAAAAGAAATGAAGAAATTTTTAAATATACATATAACATATGTTAATATATTATATATATGTTACATATAATGAAAATAGAACAGAATACAAAACATCTTAGAAGAATCACAACAGATCTGAAGAACAGAAAAAAGAAAACATAAGAATAATTGAGAAATTCAGAAACCTTAAACAGTGACCAATAAAAGAACCTTTACACAATAATGCAGAAATAATCAAAGAAAATTGTCCTGGAGTGATAGAACACAAGGGAAAAGTAGAAATAAGAAAAAAAAATTCACTGATCATTATCTCTCTTTTTTTTTAATTTATTAATACTTTTTATTTGCAAAACATGTATGGGTAATTCCTAAACATTAACCCTTACAAAGCTTTCTGTTACAAATTTTTCCCCCTACTCCCCACCCCTCCCCTAGATGGCAGGATATCCACTACATGATAATTATGTTAGAATACTTAAGAAATCGAATATATGTATAGTTATTGCATCATTTTTTGTGCCAGAGAAATCGTATCTACAAGAAAGAATAATCCAATAAAGGAAATACAATGCAAGCAAACCTAAACAGAGAACATGAAAATGCTATGTTGTGGTCCACATTTCACATCCCTCTCTCTGGGTGTATATGGCTCTCTTCACCGAACAATTGGAACTGATTTGAAGCATTTCATTGTTGAAGAGAGTCATGTCCATTAGAACTGATCCTCATATAATATTGTTGTTGCAGTGAATAATGATCTCCTGGTTCTGCTCACTTCACTGGGCATCAGTTCATGCAAGTCTTTCCAGGCCTTCTTCATCCTTCATCCCCTGAGCAGACTGTCTTCCTAACCTTCTCCATGGGAGTGTAACCTACTCAGCTCCACTGAGGGACCGTCTCTACCAAGATGTGTCTAACAGCAGCATCTAGAGTCCACTTCAAAGTGTTTTAAATTGACTTCCTTCCGGGGGTGGAGCCATGGTGGCGGAGATCAGACAGGATTCTCTGTAACCTCCTCTAACCTCCCCTCAAACCAACAAAATATGAAGCCTCTAGACTGATTCTGAAGCAAAAAAATCCACAATATCCGGAGAACAACACGATTCTAGAAGAAGATACTCTGGAAGAACCTCAAAACAGGTCTGTTTTAATGGGGCAGTGGGTGGCCTACTGAACCCAGACTGCAGCACAGGGAGACCGGGGCAGGGAGCTGGAGCAGGGAGCTGGAACAGGAGTCAGAACAGGAGTGGGAGCGTTGTGCTTTTCACACACCTGGGAGTCTTCTTCGAGCCTCTTGGAACAATTTGTCCTGATTGTGGGCAGGTGGTTTGGAGGGTCTGCCTTTTGAGGGGGATAGATTGTGAACCACTGGACCCCTGAAGAGTATCGTAACTAGCTGCCATTACACAGCACCTTAATGCAATCAATCAAACAACAGGTCTGATAAGCACCTGAAATAATTCAATCAGCGGAGTTGCCCAGCCCTGACATAATTCAATCAGCAGAACTGCCCAGTTCCTGAAATAACTCAATCAGCAGAACTGCCCCAGGGCAAATTAAAGCAGCTGTCCCACCTTTGCCCTAAACCTACCTCACACCTTTAAAAAAAATGAATAAAAAACCAAAAAGAGCTCTCACCATAGACAACTTTTATGGAGAGAGGGAAGAACAGACCTCAAATCCTGAGGCCCCTAAAGGTAAAGCAACTCCAGAAAAAGCCCCAAAGAGAGACATAAATTGGTCTCCATGTCACAAGGCTTTCTTTGAAGATTGCATAAAAAATCTTAAAAGAGAGTTAGAAGAAACATGGGGAAACGAAATAAGATCACTGCAAAATAAAATAGAAAAAATGGAAAAAGAATGCAGTGAACAAAAAAATGTAATTGGTCAATTGCAAAAGGAGCTAAAAACAGTAACTGAAGAAAATAAGACATTAAAAATTAGAATCGAACAATTGGAAATTAATGACTCATCAAGACTTCAAGAATCAGTTGAACAAAAACAAAAAAATGAAAAGATAGAGAAAAACATGAAATATCTCCTAGGAAAAACAACTGACCTGGAAAATAGATCTAGGAGAGACAATCTAAGGATCATAGGGCTTCCTGAAAGCCATGATGAAAAAAAGAACCTGGACACTATCTTCCAGGAAATCATAAAAGAAAACTGCCCTGATATTTTACACCCAGAAGGCAAAATACTCCTTGAAACAATCCACCGATCACCTCCTGAAAGAAACCCAAAAATTAAGTCCCCCAGAAATATCGTGGCTAAATTCCAGAACTATCATACCAAGGAAAAGATATTACAAGAAGCCAGAAAGAAACAATTTAAATATCGGGGAGCTACAATTAGGATCACACAGGACCTAGCAGCTTCTACTTTGAAGGATCGAAGGGCCTGGAATCAGATATTCCGAAGGGCAAAGGAACTTGGATTACAGCCAAGAATAAGTTACCCAGCTAGAATGAGCATTATCTTCCAGGGAAGAAGATGGTCTTTCAATGATATAGGAGAATTTCACCTATTTCTACTGAAAAGACCAGAACTGAACAAAAAATTTGATCTACAAACACAGAACACAAGAGAAACATAAAAAGGTAACAAGAAAAAATAACTCTTGAGAACTATATTTATGTTATAGATACTTATAGAATGAGGGTTGATTTTATGAATTGATTATTACATTATGATTATGATATGATTACTGTGATTTTATTATTATTATCATATGATTACTGTGATTTTATGATTATTATGATATGTTTATTGTGATTTTATGAATCTTATGATATGATAAACTGAAAAAGAAATTAGAGGTAGAAAAGGGATAACACTGGAAGAAGAGGAAAAGGAGGTAAAATAAGGGAAATTACATCACATGTAGAGGCAAAGAAAACCTATAATGATTGAGGGGAGAAAAGGGAGGGGAATGAGAATTGGGTTAATCTCCATCTCATCAGATTTGGCTCAGAGGGAATAATAGACGTACTTATAAGGA
>JAJPUD010009464.1:36271-74470 GCA_023553655.1 Myrmecobius fasciatus
TCCAGGCCTCTCTGAAATCGTCCTGCAGGTCATTTCTTACAGAGCAATAATATTCCATAATATTCATATACCATAATTTGTTCAGCCATTCTCCAATTGATGGGCATCCATTCAGTTTCCAGTTTCTAGCCACTACAAAAAGGGCTGCCACAAACATTCTTGCACATGTGGGTCCCTTTCCTTCACTCATCATTATCTCAAAGAGAGCCTACAAAGATAACACTTAGGAATGGTATTGCTAAATAGTGAAAATCTCAGATCAAAGAAAAAGTCTACAAGAAACAAACAAATACGCTGGAACTACAATTAAAACTGTACAAAATTTATGCAGCTACAATAAAAGACCACAGGTCCTAGATTAATATATATCAGCAATCAAAAAAATAACAGTAGGCCTGCAGCCAAAAAGTTTTATATTCAGCAAAACTAATCATAATACTAAATGGGGGGGGGGGGAAGGGACATTCAACAAACTTGCAAATTTTCAGGACTTTGTCTCAACCAAACTGGAACTCAATAGAAAATATAACATATAAGAGCCAAGATTAGTTTCAACATTCAACAAGGACAAACTGTTTGTGTTTTTTATGTGGAAATATAAACTATATTCTTAAAATTGATATCAGCAATTGGGTAGTTCAAAAGAAAGAGTGAGGCACAGCTGAGTTATGATCTAACTCTAAAAAGCAAACTATCTAGGAAAAGGTAAAAATTGAAATTATGATACAAGAATGAAGTACAGAGAAAGAACTGACACAGGGACTATTTAGATGGGACAGGAGTACTAGTAGTTCTGAAAACTTATTCACATCTGGAATGGTTTAAATGGGATGGAGTAAACATATACATACACACACATACATATGTGTGTATGTGTATAAATATAATGAAGGGTATAGCACTCACCAAAATCTATAAAGAAAATAAAAAGATAGAAGGAACAGGACAAAATGGAGTACAGAATGATATGGGATAATGTGTGTATATTAATGGAAATGGGATAAATGAGGAGGGAAAAGGTAGAAGGAAACTAAGGAAGGGATCCATGGGTGGGAGGAGGTTAAGTAATAGCAAAACTAGTTAAGGAGTAGAATTAAAGCAGATGAATTAGCAGGGATAGGAAATAAGAGATATACACAAATATTGTAACTTGATAAGAAATAGAATTTATTAGAAAAAAGTAGGTTTAGTAATCAATGATATTAGACAAACTTAAAAGATTCAATCAAGAAATATACATTATATGTCAGTCATATTAATATTATCTGTGATGCGTATCTACATAGGTGCAAATGTGTGTGGATATATATTTTTGCGTGCATGTATAGATATATGTATGTGTATATATACTGTGCTTAAAAGAGTCCACTAGAAGTGAGGGGAGGGGAAGAGAACAATGATAAAAAGGAAATAAAAAGAATAAAATAAAAAACGCACACCAGACAACAAAAGAATAACTTATAAGGAAGCAAAAAAAAAAGATGGACAGTCATGAATATAATCTATTATTATATATACTTTTTTGAATTAAAAATTTATTGTTGCATATTTTGAATCCTCCCTGATGTTCTGCTGGCAGATGATTTTTCCTTTTCTATCTTTTTCTATTTTTTTTCTTATTTTATTTCTTTATTTAGTTTTTTTTCCTTATTTAGTTTTAAGTAAATAAATATTTTTAAATAATAAAAAAAGAAAGAAAGAAAAAAACAGTCCCTTAAAAGGTAAAATTGGGCAAGCGGAAGTTAGTGAGTTTAAGAGACATCAGGAAACAAAATCAAAAGAAAAAAAAAGAAAGAAAGAAAGAAATATCTCATTAGAAAAAGAACTGACCTGGAAAATAGATCTAGGAGAGATTGCTTAAGAATTACTGAACTATCTGAAAGTCATAATCAAAAATAGAATTTATATATCATTTTTTGAAAAATTGCCAAGAAAAGTTGCCACAAACCACAGACTAAAATACAAATTGAAAGAAGCCATCAATCACCTCCTGAAAAAGATCCAGGATTATGAATATTGAAAACTCCTGGATTATGGGAGTAGAGACTAGATCAATGATAAAATACTGCAGTCAAAAAGAAACAATTCAAATATCATGAAGTCACAATCAGGCTCACAAAGGATTTAGCAGCTTTTACATTAAAAGATCAGAGGTGTTGGATATGAAATTTCAGAAAGCAAAAGAGCTAGAGTTACAAACAAAAACTACCTATCCAGAAAAACTGAAAATTATCTCCAAGAGGGATGGAGAGGGGATGGACATTCAATGAAATAAATGGTTTTCAAGCATTCCTGATGAAAGGACCAGAGCTGAATAGAAAATTTGACTATGCAAAAGAAACATAAAAAGCTAAAAAGGAAAGAAAAATCATAAGAGATTCAATAAAGTTAAATTCTTTATATTATTACATGGGAAAATGGCATTTATAATTCCTAAAATCTTTCTCATTATCAGGACAGTTAGAAGGAGTATACATAGACAGAAAGCAGAAGTATGAGTTGAATGTGAAGGTTATGATGATCTAAAAAAGTAAAATTAAGAGAACAGAAAAAGGAAAGGTAGAATGGAATAAATTATCCGATATAAAAGACGCCTGAAAGAGATTTTACAGTGAAGAGGGAAATGAGGGAGGCAGGATGGGTAGCACTTGCATCAAACTGGCTCAAAGAGGAAATAATAAACACACTCAGCTAGATATAGAAATCCATCTTAACATAAACAGGAAGAAAAGAGAATGGAAGAAATACAGAGCTGGTAAATAATTACTGTGAAAAAAAGACTTTTTACAGTGAGTTTCTCTGATATATGAAAAATTCAATACATAGAAAACTGAAAATAAGAGGCATTCCTCAATTGATAAATGGTCAGAAGAAATGAACAGGCAGTTTTCAGAGAAAGTAATCTATAGCCATATTAAAAAATGTTCTAAATCACTATTGATTAGAGAAATGCAAATTTAAAAAATTAAGCTATTACTTCACACTTGTCAAACTGGCTAATATGACAGAAAACAAAAATGACAAATGTTGGAGGGGAATGAGGGAAAATTAAAACACTAACATACTCTTTTTGAAGTTGTATACTGATTTAACCATTCTGGAGAGCAATTTGGAACTATGCTCAAAGAACTATGAAACTAAACATACTCTTTAATCAAGCAATACCACTACTAAGTCTGTATCCCAAAGAGATAAAAAACACAAAAAAGAAAAGTGCCTATGTGTACAAGAATATTTATAGCAATTCTTTTAATCTTGGAAAAGAATTGGAAATGGAAGTGATTTCCATCAATAGGGGAATGACTAAACAACTTGTATGAGATTGTGGTGAAATATTATTGTGCATTAAGAATGATAAGCAGGATGCTCTCAGAAAAGCATGGAAAAGACTCACATGAACTAATATAAAATGAAATGAACAGAACCAGAAGAACACTGCACAAGTAAAAGCAATACTGTATATACAATGACCTATTATGAATAACTTAGCTATTCTCAGAAATACAATGACCTAAGACAATTCAGTCAGTTATGATAATGCATACTGTCCATCCCCAAAGAATGAACTGGTAGAGCCTGAATGCAGATCAAAGACACTTGTTCTTTACTTACTTTTTCTTGGAATTTTTTTGTCTGTGTTTTCTTTCACAGAATAACTTTCATAGAAATGTGTTTTCCATGATTAAACATGTATAATCTATGTCAAATTGCTTGCCTTCCTAAGGGGCAGAGAAGAACTGAAAGAGAAATTTGGAACTAAAAATCTAAAGAAAAAAAGTACTGAAGTTATTTTTACATGTCATTTGGAAAATATAAAATAAGAAAAAAAGATTAGGGCAATGAGGTATCATCATGAATAGAATGAAGGGTTTGGAGTAAAGAAGAACTAAATTCAAATCCACTTAAGGTACACACAACTAGCCTTAGTTGTGTGACCAAATTTGTATAAGAAAGTCACATTCTGGGCTAATTTTCTTCCATCTGTAGAGTGGGGATACTTATAGCATCCTCACTCACAGTGGTACTGTGAGGATCAAATGAGTTAATATATGTATCACCATCATCATCATTACGGGAGTGGAGATAGACAAGTTAGGAGACTATGAGGAAGTCAGTGCAATTGTTCAGGCAAGACGAGAAAAATGTGGAATTGAGCTAAGATAATAATTATGTGAATAAAGAAAAATGAGTTGGGATTTAAGAAGGATTATAAAGACAGAAATGGAAAAATATGGCATATGTAGGGTAAAGGAGATGAAGAACTAAGGCTTACACCAAATGTACAAATCTGGGGAGACTTAAAGAATGACCCATAACAGAAATAGGAGAGTTCATTAGAAGAGAAGATCTGGAGCACGTGATAATGGATTATATTTGGAAACATTCTATTGGAATTCTGGGATATTCAGTTCTAAATGTCTAACAGTGAGATGGTAATGCAAGACTGGAGCTCAGGAGAGATAAGAGCTAGATATAAAAATCAAGGAGTCATCTGAATAGAAATAATAAATGTAGATCAGCAGGGCTGATGAAGGTTGTCCAAAAAGAAAATGTACAGAAAAAAAAAGGACTCTAAGACAGAGCCTAGGGGTGCATCCCCCATTAGGTGTGTGATATAGATGATGATGCAACATAAGAGAATGAGAATTTGTCAGAGAGATAAGAGGAAAAAAAAAAGAGAGATTAGTATCAGGAAATCTTAGATAAGAAAAAAGAACAAGAAAGGATGGTAAGCAAAATCAAAGGCAGGGAAGAAGTCAGGAAAAATGGCAAATGAGAAAAGACTTTATCTGCCAATTAAATAATTAATCATAATTATGAAGTGATAATGTAGGAAGCCATACTACAAAAGGCTACACATTCAGAAAAATAAAGTGTACATAACTTTTTCAAAAAGTTTGGTAGATGAAAAAGAGAAAAAAGGATCATAACTTCAAAAATAGCATGATCCAACAAAAACATTTTTAAGACCAACAATTATTTACTAGGAAACAATTTCTGAGACTATTCTTTTTGTAAGTTTTTGTTATTAATTTATTTCTCCCAAAGACTCACCCAGTTATTTTTTTTCCCAGCATAAATTTCCATGTGTTCTCCATACTGTGGCTCTTCAAGTAATGTCTGGTACTCAAACATGAGGCGAGAGCTCTCACGGAGGCGACTACACTGAAACTGATGATACTGTTGCACAAGTTCCTTCACCACAAGCAGAAGGCAATCAGGATTAGATGGATCCCAGGATGCAAGATTCTACAGATACATAAACAAAGGACTAGATTTAAAAAAATGCTTAGATAAATTCATTATCATACTCTTTCTTAAATACAGAACCTAAATTGCCTCAGAAAATCTCAGAAGTACTTGAAGCTATTAATAAACCATAAGCACACAACTAAAATTAGAAGCTTCTTTTGACCTCAGTTTGCTCTCTCTTCTGGACTTTTAATTACTTTCAATTTGAGTTATCCTAATGAACATCAAGACTTCCTAACACTCCTAAAAAGAACCTTCGACTGGTGAAAAAAATAGCAGCAGAATATTATGTCAATTTACAGAAGCAGAATTCCATGACAAAAAATGCTCTATAATTTTGTGATAAATTATTCTCAGTCCCTTTACTAGGAACATCAAAACGGGGAAGTAAAAGAGTATTCACAGTGGAATCAAAAGAAACTCTTGAGAGTATCTTTAAAATTGTTCTCATGTTTATTTTTTCAAAATATATTTCTATTTAGAATTGTTAAAAATTAAATGATGATATTTAGAAGCAATTCTATAATTTCCAAGTAGAATCTCCACAAGACGTTTTAGTAAGCTAAAATAATTTTAACTAACATACTTTTGTGTCCACTTTTCATTTGTGTGTCTTGAATGGAACTTTTAATAAAACTTTTTTCTACACCATTTCACAAGGTTCTTAAAACACTAGAAAGCAGGGAACAAAACTGTAAAAATACATTTATGAAGCTCTATCTTTAATAATTAACTTTCCATTTTATTTTAGTATATAGGTTACTTTCACTGTTTTCAGGCAATGATAATATCATAGTTTTACTTTAAAGAGAAATAAATTGAGTCGTTAATTTTAAAAAGGAGAATAGAAAAGGGTTCACAAACTAGTGGCTTCTGGGCTGAACTTTATTTAAAGGAAGGCAAAGATATTCCAAAGGGGAAATTAAAAAAAAATTCTAGACATAAGAGAAGGATTTTTCAAAATAACGGAAATGAGGGAAAAGGGTGCCGATTTTAAGGAAAGTTTATAAAGGTTAATAGGATGAAACAGGGTGAAAAGGGAAGAAGCTAGATTAGGTATTTTAACATATAGACCAGCTAGATTTCTTTCTGCCCCCAAGAAGCTTCCATTCTTACATTCTTTGGAGAGAGACAATCTCCACTTTTGATTATTCTTTGATGCCCCAGTGGGTTTCAATTTTCTAATTTAAGTTTCCTTTCTTCAATTGAATTTTCATAATTATAGGAACCAAATGAATGCCCATCCATTTCTCAGAGTAACTATAATGCTTAAGATTGTACCCCAATCTACATCTACTCTACACCTCCCCCAAAACTGGAAAGAGTGACAGAATCTATATTGACCTAGAAATGGAAGGAAAGAATAAGAACCAGAAATAATTGGATCACAGGCACCATATAAGTGATTACAGCTAGCTTCAAATAAAGACGTCTGAAATCCAGGTAGAATCATTCCTGTCTTAATTGTTAAATTTAATGGCTTTTTCTCAGTTACCTTCTTAACTTCTCTGTCACCTTTTGAAACTGTCAATCACATTCTTCTCCAGGTTTTCATGGCAATAATTTCTAATGGTTCTCCTCCTGTCTGATCACTCTTTTTCCTTTCTTTCTTTCCTTTTCTTTTCTCTTTTTTTTTGAGACAACTACGGTTATGTGGTTTCGGTAGCACTGCTAGTAAGTAACTAAGGCAGAATGTGAATTCAGGTCCTAATGACTCCAGGACTGGTACTCTCTCTACCCACTTTAGTACCTGGCTCTTCCTGGTCAGTCTTCTCATCTCACTTGATGATTTCAACAACTCTCATGAATTCAATTATCATCTAGGGAGATAATTTTCAAATCTGTTTACCTAGCCCTAACCTAACCTCTTATATTTTTCTTTGATTTAATTTTTATATTTTAATTACAAATTCATTTTTCATTAATACTAGACATTATTCTATTTATAGACAGCGAGGGAGGGAAGAGAGTGAGAGACAGAGACATAGAACCAGGGGGAGAAGAGAAAAAGGAAGGAAGAAAAGAAAAGAAAAACATTTGTCAGAAATATGCATAATAAATCAAAATAACTTCCCCAAATATCTATATTTTATTCTGTATCTTGGAGACTTTCATTTTTACATTAGAATGTCGGTAGTATTTTTTGAACTGCATTTTATTTGAATCAATCAGTAAAAATCTGCCTTATTACTTTCCTAAAAGCACTTCCCCTTTAACTAAAAAAAAAAAAGAAAAACAAAATCTATTACAAAAATGTATACTCAAAAACAATTTTCTTATTATCATGTACCCAAAAAATCGTCTTAAATTCTAAGACTCTGTCTACCAGGAAATAGATAGCACATTTTATCATTGGTTCTCTAGAATCATGGTTTGTCATTATACTGATAAGAGTTCTTAATTCTCTCAAAGTTTTTTGCCTTTACTAATTTGTTGTCTTTATACTAATTATTCTCCTGGTTCTGTATGCATCGGTTCACACAAGTCTTTCTAGATTTCTCTATGACTCTCCATCATTTCTTAAAAAACAATCCATCACATCACAATTCCATTACATTTGTATATCATAATTTATTGATCCATTCCCCAATTTGTAGATACTCATTCAGATTCTCATTCTTTATAAAAGAGTTATAAATATTTTTGTACATATTTAAGTATTTGTTTTGCTTAAAACTAATCCCTCTGTTAATTTAGCATCCTTCTAATTCCTTCTCCTCCCTATTACCTTACTGAATTAAATGCATTTCTGTACCTACCTGTGTGTGTGTTTTCTCCTTCCTTTAACCAGGTCAGAGAGGAGTGAGATGGAAGAGTCAATTGATTCCTCCCTCCCCATTCCTCCTTCATGTTCATATAGATGTTTATTTGTACATTCTACTGATGTGAGATGATTTTACCTCATTTAGAGCTGGGATAAAAACTGGGAAAAGTAAACTCCTCAACATGAAAGGAGGTTGAGGTAGCTTTGGAATAGAAGTGAAGTGAGCGGAACCAAGAGAACATCATACACAGTAACAAGATTATGTGATGATCAACTGTCATGGACTTGGCTCTTCACAACAATGCAGTGATTCAAAGCAAATTCAATAGACTTGGAATGGAAAATGCCATCTGCATCCAGAGAGCAAACCAGGGAGAATGAATGTGAATCTAAGCACAGTATTGTTGCCTTTGTTTTTTTTTTCCTCACACAACATGACAAATATGGAAATGGTTTAAAATAATTGCACTATTTAAGCTATATCAGATTGTTTGCTGTCTTGGAGAGAAAGGAAGTAAAGGAAAAAGTAAGAAAAAATTGGAAGACAAAAGTCCTACAAAAATGAATGTTGAAATCTATCTTTACATTTGGAAAAATAAAAAAAATTGAAAATAAAAAATGAACTAATTTTTAAAAACTTAATCATCCATTAAAAAAGATGAACATTCCATTAAAAGGGGCCTTTTAAGTGTTCCTAAAAAACAAACAAACAAAAAATAAGTTTTTAAGTAAATTAGTTGATTTGCAACATCCTAAACAATAGCAGCACCCAAGGTAAATAAATGCAATTATTAAGAAAATAGCAAGCCATGAAACAAATCTCGTGAGCTTTTTTTTTTTAACATAAAGAGAGAAGCAAATCTTTTGAGGTGGGGATTAAATAACAAAAAGATCAATAACAGATTTTTCAAGTATGCCAAGAAATAAAAATTAAGTCAGAACATAAATAAAAGTGATAGTAAAGAACTAGACCCCGGAATATCTCTATAGGTAAATCAATGTAGTCTGCAGAATGGGATTACAGATAGAAAGATGGAATGTGGAAGAAAATAGAAAATGCCATAACATATTCTAATTAAGTCCAAAGATGAACAATGATGGGAAGATAACTCTTTCTGCAAACTGAATAGCTACAAGGAAAGGGTTTTGTGTCAATGGAAGATAACACAATGTCTCAATCTGGTAGAATGATACTTCTACTAATTCTTCTACAGACCTAAATATTTTTAGACCTTATATAAGAAATTATTTTTAAACCTTACACTGCTATGAAAATTGTGCTGTTATCAACAGAACCCATGCTGATAGTATCTAACCCCTAACTCTCTTTTTTTTGTTTTGAACTCCAAATTTACTATTTATTTCCATTATCAACTCAGCTTACAATTTCTTAGCAGAGCTGAATTGAAATGGAAAAATTAAAAGTATTTAATAGTTAACTTTCCTTTAATCCAGCTGTTTATGTGCACACATAGAATGAAACTAGTTGAACTGAGTATTACTAGGAATACTGAAAAGCAGTTGCTAGAAGGTATTATTATACTCATTTTTACAGATGAGGAAAACAGCCTCAGAGAAATTAAATAATTTGCTTACCCATTCAAGACATCATTAAGTATTTAAGGCATTGGAGACACAAATACAACTGTGCACATAGTAACAAAGATATTAAGTATCAAAAGTAATATTCAACTCCAGGATTTCCAATCTATCACTGCACATAATGCCTAGGGACTAACCCACCCAGCAATCTTAGCATATGCCCCACCAGAAAGAATACTAATTTGAAGTTGGTTGAGTTTGGAGATTAGATGTTAAATATTGGCCCCTTTCATTCCTAACGTCATTTTCTCTTCAGCTCTTGGCTTGGCTTCTCTCAGACTTTAGTTTCAGGGACTTTTAGCTTCTTCTAATCTTAAGGATGAACAAATATCCAAAAAAGAATAAAATTATTGTGTTTGGTAGCATTTAAAAGGCAAATATTTAAAAAGTAGTACCAGTGTCTTTTTTATAACTTATAAAAAAAAAAAAGTACCAAACCTATAAACTGTAGAGTTATTGAAAACTAAAAAAGTCAGCTTACTCTTAAAGAGTAATGGATTTTCTACTTTCTGGATCCATCGGAACACTTTCTTGAAAATGCTTTATTTCAAATGCAGAATTATCCTTTTGTATAACACATGTGATACCATTTCCAACCAAAGCCCATTTACCTACCATAATGTTAAAGAACCATGTAGACAATGTCTTTCACAAAGGTTTATGTATATAATCTTATATTCCTTTTTTAAAAGTTACAAATTCCAAAATACACTGGAAAGAGCATGATTTAATCACATGTGACGCAAACATATTTAGTCTTTGTTTTGGGAAACTATATAAGTAATATTCATATCTCTTAATTTGAATCACTGATACCACTCAGAATCTCTATCATTGCCATACAGTTCTTGAGAATAAAAGGTAACTGCAAAAAATGAAAAGAAAATTCGCAAATGTGAGTTCTAACTGAATCTAAATTGTTTTTTATCCTGGAGTTATATTTAAATATTCCAGGTTGTTAGAATATCATCCAGGGATATAATTTTTTTAAAGACAGCTTGTTACTGTTTTTCCTGGCTGTACTACAAGAAACAACATTATGATTGTATTTTAAGTTGCCTCTGCATTTCTTTACAAGAAATTAACTGCAATCATTTAGTTACAGCAAACATTTTATAGACTTTTTTTTTCATTAGAAAATGTCAGTCATCCTTGCATGAACTGATGCTGAGTGAAATGAGCAGAACCAGGAGATCATTAAACACAGCAACAATACTATATGACGATCAATTCTGATGGACATGGCTCTCTTCAACAATGAAATGTTTCAAACTAGTTCCAATTGTTCAGTGAATAAAGCCATATACACCCAGAGAGAGGATATGAAATGTGGACCACAACATCAACACTTTCATGATCTCTATTGATGTTTGCTTGCATTGTGTTTCCTTTCTCTGATTTTTTTTCTTGTAGATATGATTTTTCTTGAACAACAATGATAAGTGTAGAAATATGTATACATATATTCGATTTGTCAAGTATTTTAACATAATTAACATGTAGTGGACTTCCTGCCATCTAGGGGAGAGGTGGGGACTAGGGGGGAAAAATTTGTAACAGAAAGCTTTGTAAGGGTCAATGTTGAAGAATTATCCATACATATGTTTTGCAAATAAAAAGCTTTAATAAAGAAAAAAAAAGAAATTAACTACAATCATTTAGTTATAGCAAACATTTTATAAACTTCCATTTTTCATTAGAAAATGTCAGTCATCCTTGCATGAACTGATGCTAAGCGAAATGAGCAGAACCAGGAGATCATTATACATGGCAACAATACTATATGATGATCAATTCTGATGGACATGGCTTTCTTCAACAATGAAATGTTTCAAACCAGTTCCAGTTGTTCAGTGAAGAAAGCCATATACACCCAGAGAGAGGATATGAAATGTGGACCACAACATAATACTTTCATGCTCTCTATTGATGTTGCCTTGCATTGTATTTCCTTTCTCTGATTTTTTTTTCTGGTAGATACAATTTCTCTTGCACAACAATGATAAGGGTAGAAATATGCATACATATATTCTATTTGTCAACTATTTTAACATAATTAACATGTAATGGATTTCCTGCCATCTAGGGAAGGGGTGGGGGTTGGGGGAGGAGGAAATTTGTAACAGAAAGCTTTGTAAAGGGTCAATGTTGTAGAATTACCCATACATATGTTTTGCAAATAAAAAAACTTTAATAAAAAAAGAAAAAAGGAAAAAAAAGAAAATGTCAGTCATCTTTAGGATTTTCTCAAACACCAAAATTTTACAATCCTACACATCTATTCAATTGCATTCCAAATTCTGAGCAAATGTTACAAATTACATATACAGATCACATAGCAAAGTTTTCTCATAACATAGAACTCACAAAAAAAAAGGAGCTTGCAGTAGAATAGGAATTCTTACAGATCTTTATAATTTGATTGGGCCTCTGTTATAGCTCAGATAGATTACTAGTTTGATTCAAGAGAATAGATTCTACTGGCACCTTCTCAGCAAATTACATTCTTGGAGAATTGCAAGCATGGTAGTCAGTATATGTCAGCAAAGTGACATGAACATAGGTTTTCTTGGTTTCAAAACTTGTTGTATGCAATAGTGCCGCTTGACAAACTCAATTCGAACAAAAATTCAATTAAATTCAACAAATATTTGTTAAGTAATCATGTGTACGAAATACTATGCTACATACTGATTTAGCTTAGATAAGATAGAGGCACTGAACTCAGGAAGCTCTTACCCGAAAGAAATACACAGCACATGCAAATAATTTTTTTTTATGTTTTACATGTATAACATAATAAGGAATAACTTTAGAAAGAACAATAACTAACTCAGTTTTGATGTGACATTAACTCTGAGATGCATTTAGGATAAATGTTTTGTCAGCAAAGATATAAGGCTAAAGCTCAAACCAAAGATCAAGGCTACAGATAAGAGACTCAGGAGGTTAAGAGAGTGCCAGATTTAGAAGGGATTAGAAAACCAAACAAAGGAATTTATATTGGATCCTGGAGGAAATGGGAAGTCAATGGAGTTTATTGAATAGAAATGACAAAATCAGACCTAAGTGTTAAGGAAGACTAATTTAACAGTTGACTTAAGGTCTAAGGACTGCGGAGCGCCTTCATACAGGGAAAATAATGAATGATTTTGCAATAGTCCAATAGATGATGAGAGTTTATATGAGGTTGGACACAGTATCAGAGGAGAAAGTAGATACACACAAAAGATATTGGGGACGGTTGAATTCACAAGAGGTGATAAAAAAAATTTGATATGGGGAATAAGGGAGAAAAGTCGAAGATGACACCTACTTTGTATACTTGGTAACTGAGAGGATATGGCATCCTTGACAATAAAAAGTAAGACAGGAAAAAGGAATGATCTGGGAGGAAAGGTAAATTGAGTTTGAGAGATGTTGAGTTTAAGATGTCTACAAATCCTCCTGTAAAATATGTCTTATTGGCAGTTTCAGATGTAAGAATGGAAGTCAGCAGAATGGTTAGGGATAGATAAGAATTGAGAGTCATCTGCATATAATAATTGAATTCATGAGAGCTGATGAGATAACAGAATGAAAAAGAATAGAAAAGGAAAAGAGGCCTTAGGCCAGAGGCCTTGGGGAAGGGAAGAAGGCACACATAGGAACAACAAGATTGAAGAACAAACAAAAGAGACAGGGGCAGCTAGGTGGTGCAGTGGATAGAGCACCAGCCCTGAAGTCAGGAGGACCTGAGTTCAAATCTGGTCTCAGACACTTAACATTCCCTAGCTGTGTGACCCTGGGCAAGTCACTTAACCTCAACTGCCTCAGCAAAAAGCAAAAAAAAAAAAAAAAGAGAGAGAGAGAGAGAGAGATTGAGAAATAGTCAGACAGGTATGAGAAGAGCTATGAGAAAGAATCTAGAATAATAACTAACAGTGTCAAAGGCTGCTGAGAAAGCAAGAAGAACAAAAGCTAAAAAAAAAATTAGATTTTGCAATTAAGAGATGGTTAGTAACTTTGAAAAAAGCGATTTCAGTTGAATGATGTATTCAGAAGCTAGACTGCAATTAGGAAGTAAGAGGAAAAGAAGTGGAACTATCTATTCTAGAAAGCCTTGCTTCCTCAAGGGAAAGGGAGATTGAATGAAGCTAGTAGAGATGGATCAAGTGAGAGTGTTTGGAGGAGAGGTAGAAATAGGTGGGTTTCTTGACAGTAGAAAATAAAAACTGAGGGAAATTAAAAATTAGTGTGGGGTGGGTGGTAATTAAAGATTCAATCTTCTGTATGGATTGAAATTACTTGTACATGTAAAGGGATTTGTTCTGATAAGGAGAAGAATTACTTCTTCATATGAAACAGAAGTGAAGTAGAATATAATGGTGAGAGAAACATAAATGATATAAAATGAAAAGGAGATATGAGGGAACTCTAAGTGAATGATCTTAATTTTTTTTTCAGTGAAATATATGAAGCAACATTCTTAGCTAAGAAGACGGGGGAAGTGGGAGCCATGGGAAGCTTGAAGAGGAATGAAAAGGTTTTTAAAAGCTATTATGGTAACTGGGACAGAACTGATATAGGGATTACAATTAGGACCCAGTTGAGATTATGCAATATAAATCTGTAGCAGATTCAATCATCATGGTTTTCTGATTTTTCCCCCCAATCTTGTTCAGCAGCCCGTATAGAGTAGCAAAGGCAATGAAAAGAGGGAGAAGTGGCAGATAAAGATACAGGGGCAAGGGATTCAAAAGAATACAGTGAATATTTGAATTGGTTCATCAAGAGGTCCAGACAATGCCACTTCAGGGTGGCACACTAGGGAGGTTCAGTTGAGGCACGTGGGAATAGGAGAGGGGCTAATATCAGACAATGAACAGGATCTGTGTAATAAAAGCAAGGGTTCAAGGAAGGTATGACAAGGTGGAAGCAAATTAATCATTGAGAATGGCATTCTGATAGATTTTTTTTTTAGTCTCTAAGGGTACAGTCTCAGGATGGAGTTATCTTAGTATCTCAGGAAGAGCTGAACAGCTGTAAGAGAAAAGGAATTAACCACTCCCCTCCAGAGAGAGAGAGAGAGAGAGAGAGAGAGAGAGAGAGAGAGAGAGAGAGAGAAGGAGAGAGAGAGAGAGAGAGAGAGAGAGAGAGAGAGAGAGAGAGAGAGAGAGAGAGAGAGAGAGAGAGGGAAGCAAGGAAAGTGGGTTTGAAGCAAAGTCAAGAGACTGATTCAGGGAGACTAAGATTCTCCCCTCTTTCCCAGGTGGGCAAGACAACTTTATAGAGCTATACATATATTACCACAAAGTCAACTTGCCATTTTATTTAATACTTTTGTTTTCTCAAATATCAATTTGAACAGAGTCAAATGAGAAGGCTACTGTTCTAGTTCTAAAGGGAAAAAAAATTTGCCATACCGAATAATCTAAGTCTAATGACTATAAAAAAATCAAATCTAAATGCATTTAAGTTCAAGGGACTTGCAAAAGATCTTCCTTATTTTCCCCCCAATAAACTTTCTGAATGTACTTCCAGAAAACTAACAAACTACTGCTTCTAAGCCAACTATTTCTTATAATCTTGGAATTCTCACAAGGAAACAGATAGTGTAATGTGCCAGTATCACTATAGTTTGAGGCCAAAATCACTTTTGTTTTGTAGCCAATTTCCTCTCAATACATTTTAGTCTAATTTCTTCAAATTATACTTGTACCATATTGGTTTTTATGGCAAAACTAAATTAAAATTGGATATGGAATATATATATACATATATATGTCTACATATATATACATACATATATATACACACACACGTTTGTCTGTTACTATATGTATCCACAGAGATCTGTGCATGTATATGTGTGTGTAAAATTGTTAATGAATATCAATAAGCACCGAACTGTATCAAAATACAGGAGTTGGATTTTTAAAAGTTTCTACAAAATGGTACACAACAATTTCATCAAATTTAGGAGAAAGATATGTATAGGCTGTATATAAGTATATGTATGTATATGTGTATATATATATGTGATATATATATATAAACACACACATATATGCACATATACACATATGCATAAAGAGAAAAAAGGTTTTTTTCCTAGAATTTTGATAACCATATGCCTTTCACATATACTTTGAGATTTCCTGTTCTCCAGTGAAATCTGTTATATAGCATTACATAGAAAAATCTCTATTCATCTCTATCCACTATATTATCTATATTTTAAAAATATGATCAGAATAGATTCAATTCTACTCAGAATCAACATTTATTTAGCACCCAATGAACCCTAGAATATGTGCTGTCTTAGAATACCACCAAAAGCAAGATTTTATTATGCCTGTCTCTGTGTTTGTACCTAGGTGTATGGGTAATCAAAAATTATATTTAATCAAATTACAATGCTTTTGCCAAAATGTGCAATTTCTATATAACTAATTTTTTTAAAGCTAACATTTAAATCTCTACATAAAACTGACATTTTAATCTCAATGATATGTCAGGATATTATGAATGAATAAGTTAAGTGGTCACTAAAAGCAAAGCACTGTACTAAGCATTAATGATACAAACAGAAAAGTAGGAGAGTACTAGCTTTCAAGTAGCTAATATTATAACTATCAGGGGAAGACAACACATGCAGGAACAAAATTTCAGTTCTAAATCAGACAGAAAGATCCCAAAGTCCTAAGGGTACAATCCAGAAAAAATTTATTCTTTAGTATTATTTCCATTAATAAAATCACATCCATTGAATTATCTGAAGATGCCAAGAATTCTGGTGGCAAAAACTATGTTTTTATTCATGAGGTTTTGTTTTTGTTTTTAATAGAAACTGAGGAGGGCAATGGTGGCTGAAATGGCTACAAAGCCTATGATCCTCAGTATACTGTTTCCAGGGCTCCTGGGTACACCTGTTTGGATACTGGTCAGCAAGTAGGGGTAATGGTATTTAAGATCGAAGGTTCTGTTTTGAAAAGACCTTAATCTATGAGAGGTCAACCCTTCATGGGTTGAAATGGAAACTGAGCAGAAAAAAAAAGAAGGTATTACTTCAGCTGTTGCATTAATGACAGTTGATCAGAAGTTACTGTTGATTTACTACCTTAAACTACAGTTGACTTACTATCATAGGGTCAGGTTGTAAGCACAGTTAAGTGATCTGAGGCTATTCGTGATCCCAAGGTTCTTGGGCCCATCTTTCATAGATGGCAACTGCTCTACAATTGGTGTTGGTGGTAGCTAGAATGACTGACCCTTTCTACACAAAAGTTGTGACATCATCCTCTTCATCTCTTACTCATGCAATAAAGGGTCAAATAACTTAAGTCAGCAAGCAATTAATAAGTGTTCATGCCATGCAGTATTCTAGGGAAGAAAATACATAAAAGTGAGTTAAAAAGCAAGAGAGAGAATCAAGAGAAGATACCCACATGGAACATGGAGCAGACCAAAGAATCGGGAATTACTCCAGAACAGGAGTAAAATAGTACGCATGGGGTTAGCATGGGCACAAAATAGAGATTCCAACTAATCACAGCATGAGGTAGTGGGGATGAAGAGATCCTTCAGGATGAGAAGTCCACAAAATACGAGGCAACTTCCAGAGTGAGAAGATTTCTGGAGGACAGAGAAGTAGGAGAGGGGAACAAAGAAGGAGGAGGGTGTGAAAAAGAAGAGGGAGAAAGGGGGGTAGGGCAATGAAGATCTTAAGTGATGTTTACATGACTACTGGCCATCAAGGCAATGGGGTTCAAAAGATGAAAAGGTACTTGAGAAGTGAACAATCAATTAAAAAGATAGCAAGCAACCTAAATATCAAAGTTTACATAATAAAAAGTTAAGAGAAAAATGGAAAAAGACACATTACAACAAGAACTAAATTTAGGAGAAATTCTTAACCAAGGGGTGGGTTCATGAAAGATATAATAAGCAATTCTGAGCGCAAATTATTAAATTCTTGCATGAATAAAATCAATGTATCTAGGGTAAAAAGGAAAACTAGAGAGAGAGGAGAAATCTTTGCATGAAATATCTGAAAAAAGTCTAATAACCAGAATACGTTGAAAATTAAACTAAATATTTAAGATCAAGGGCCATTCTACCAAGAGATATTTTGTCAATTTTCAAAAAAAAAAATATAAATTCAAAATGGAAAAAAAAATACAAGAGTGAGATATTGAGAGAAATTCTGTTGTTTAAAAAAAGATATCAATAAAAATTTTATTATTCCTATCAATTGATTAAAATAGTGTGCTAAAGAATCTAAATGAAAGCAAAAGATTAGTGATTTTTATTAAAATTACTGCATAAAATTTACAAAGACTAGACCATTGCTGAGCTTTCCTCTCAGGTACTGAATGGACCTCCGAAGTCTTCTCATGCCAACAGCATATGACTTCTATTATTTCCTACTTTTTACTTTTTGAGACTGGTCTTGTCCTCAACTGGTACAATTAAAAGAAATTATGGGTTATGGGAAGAGGTGTTTTTAATGTTACCATTGCTACACAAAGAAAAACAGGATCAGAACGGGAAAAGTATCATAAAGGTCACCTGATACAAATTTCTACTGGCTTTTAAGGAATGCTTCCTTCAATTACACTTGACAAGTAGTCTTCTAGCATGTACCTTTAGTGTCATGGAAAAAATCCATTCAGAGGATAATAAGATCAAAGATTGAAGATGTTAAGATATGATGAAAGTTTATCTAGTGTAAGTACTTCATTTTACAGGTAAAGAAACAAGTTCAGAAAGGTAAATGACTTTCTCAGGGTCATACAACTATAAATGAGTGGATTTTGAATCCAGTCTTTTTTTTTTTAAATTTTATTTTATTTGCAAAACATATGTATGGGTAATTCTTCAACATTAACCCTTACATAGCTTTCTGTTACAAATTTTCCCCCCAACTCCCCACCCCTCCCCTAGATGGCAGGATATCCACTACATGTTAATTATGTTAAAATACTTGACAAATAAAATATATGTGTCCATATTTCCAAACTTATCATTGTTGTGCAAGAAAAATTGTATCTACACGAAAGACATATCAGAAAAAGGAAACACAATGTAAGCAAACATCAATCAAGAGTATGAGAATGTTATGTTGTGGTCCATATTTCACATCCCTCTCTCTGGGTGTATATGGCTTTCTTCAGTGAACAATTGGAAGTGGTTTGAAACATTTCATTGTTGAAGAGAGCCATGTCCATCAGAATCTATCATCATATAGTATTGTTGCCGAGTATAATGATCTCCTGGTTCTGCTCATTTCACTCAGCATCAGTTCATGCACGTCTCTCCAGGCCCCTCTGAAATCGTCCTGCTCGTCATTTCTTAGAGAACAATAATATTCCATAATATTCACATACCATAATTTATTCAGCAATTCTCCAATTGCAGGGCATCTATTCAGTTTCCAGTTTCTAGCCATTACAAAAAGGGCTGCCACAAACATTCTTGCTCATGTGGGGCCCTTTCCTTCCTTTATGATTTCTTTGGGATATAAGCCTAATAGAAATGCTGCTGGGTCAAAGGGTATGCACAGTTCGATAACTTTTTGAGCATAGTTCCAAATTGCTCTCCAGAATGGCTGGATCCATTCACAGCTCCACCAACAATGCATCAGTGTCCCAGCCTTCCCACATCTCCTCCAACATTCATCATTAACTTTTCCTGTCATTTTAGCCAATCTGACAGGTGTGAAGTGGTACCTCAGGGTTGTCTTGATTTGCATTTCTCCGATCAATAGTGATTTGGAAAACTTTTCATATGATTATAAATAGTTTTAATTTCATCCTCTGCAAATTGTCTGTTCACATCCTTTGACTATTTATCGATTGGAGAATGACTTGAATTTTTATAAATATCAGACAATTCTCTATATATTTTAGAGATGAGACTTTTATCAGAACCCTTAAATGTAAAGATGATTTCCCAATTTATTGCTTCCCTCCTAATCTTGACTGCATTGGTTTTGTTTGTAAAAAAACTTTTTAACTTAATATAGTCAAAGTTATCTATCTGGTTTTCAATTAAGAGTTCCAGTTCTTCTTTGGACATAAATTTATTCCATCTCCATAGGTCTGAGAGGTAAACTATATTACGTTCCTCTAATTTACTTATAGTATCACTCTTTATATCCAGATCATGAACCCATTTTTAGATTGAATCCAGTCTTAACTGCAAGTATAGCATACTGTCTATTACAATGCTGCCTTTTAATATTTCCTCATTTAGGAAATGCCTTTAAATTTTTGAAAGAATTTAATGTTTTTCATCTGTGTAATTTCATGTATTCTACCCTCTTAACAAACTAAATCTATTTTGTGAGAGGAAAAGATGTTTGATTTTGGAAAGTAGTATCTACCCCAAGTCAAAATTGATTCAAGAAGACTGCAACTATGAATTACAAGAATTTCATTGGATGGTCTTAAGGTTGAACTGGCAAATTTCTCATAGGCTTATTTGTAGGTTTAAAAATCTTGGCTCTTCAAGGCTTCTATGGGGGCGGTAGTTTGGCATGCAATATCAGCCGGATGCAGAAAATTTTACTGAAACTTGTTTTTTTAACACTAAGGTTTTCTGCTTCTTAAAATGTTGGGAAAAACATACATTAGAACTAGATTCAAAATTTGTAACAGTATTCTGCTTTTAAATGTGCTCAAATCTATAGGCATCCAAATTCTATAATAAGTTGAAAGATTAAAAAAAAAACCTTTAACCACTACGTAAGTTTAAAAAAAAATCCTAACAAACAACATAAACCTCTTAAAATTAAGAAGGGAATTCAAAAGATTTCAGTATAAGAACAATGAAAAGATAGGTTGTTTAATGATCTTGCCTAAGCTGTGTTATTCCTGTAAAATTTATTCCAGAAAGTTCAATCCAAGAAAAGAATTTATAGCAGTTACCATCTAGGTATCTTTTCCTTTAGTTGTTTCCCCAAAATGCCTTTCCAAATCATGACCTAGCTAGCATCATCATACAAGATGTAATCTAGACTGGAATAGAAGGGGAATTAGTAGGAAAGAGATCCCTAGATAGTTTAAAGCAGGAACTGGCAATCCTAATGTCTAAAGACAATGCAATTTTTGCCTTCCTTAAGTCAAATGTCTTTAAGCCCATTCATGAGGCAGTCAGAATAGTATATGAAGACCTGAAGTACAAGCTCTCCCTAGAATTACCTAAAAGGTTACCTCTCGAAGCATCGATTGTGAAATCTGTCACACTTTCTTACCATGCCAAAGAAGATACAAAGGTAGCACCTGCTTGTTCTGCTAGATGACATGGTGGAGAGAGTACTGAGCTTGGAATCAAGAAGACTTTATCTTCATGAGTTCAAATCTAGCCTCAGATACTTCTTAGTTGTGTAACCCTGGACAAGTCACCTAATCCTGTTTGACTCAGGTTTCCTCATCTGTGAAATGAGCTGGAAATATGGCAAACCACTCCACTATTTTTGCCAAGAAAAGCCCAATTGGGGTCACAGATAGTTGGACATGACTGAAATGTGCAAATAACAACAGCCCTGTAAAATGTCAGGTCTATCATACTCTATTCAGAATTCTGTGGGAGAAGGCAATTTCAAGAACCCACTGGATTCACATGCTGTTGAATCTCTGGAGAAACACATAATCTTTAAAAAAGAGAAAGAGGGAGATGAAAAGGAAGAGGAAGAGAACACCTGCAGGAAACTTATAAGAAGCAGTTGACTAGCAAAGATTCTGGATCTTGGCTATCCATCTTCTTTCCCTCAACAGCTTCTACCATCTTCCCTAACTATCTCTTAAATAAGCACCCAAGTTTTTTTTTTTGGGGGGGGGGCTTCCTTGTCTTTTCCATCTTCTGCACAAAATTCTATATCATACACTGCTTTTTATAAAAAATGAATTTGTCCATCTGCTTATCATTTCCCCTTACAGACTTCTGAGCACTGCCATCTCTCCTGCCAAGGCACCCTAGGGATACCTGACCTTCCCATCCACCTTATAACTTTACCCTAAAGACTACCATGGATTTTTGCTAAAACTGAACAATGCTCCCCAGTTAGAATGTGAGCTTCCTGAGAGGAGGGACTGTCACTTTTCTACTTTTACTACCAGTGTATTATCATATGTTATAGGTCAGAGTGAGTACTTACATTTTTCATTCACTCATTCATTCATATGTGAAATAAAGGAATTATACACAGATTCAGACATACATCAGCCCTTAGGGTATAACATAAAGTACTGGACCATGAAATATACATAATAAAAGTTATATTTCTCTTATATTTTTGTACACACATCTATTTCTGTGACCTTGATATATAACCTTGAAAAAGGAGCTACAAAAGGTATATATATATACATTTCTTGAATCTTCAACATCCCAAAAGGAAACATTTTTTCCTTCAAATTAGTAACATAATAAGAAGATGCAATTCCTTAATAATTCATGAGAAGGCAAAAAGTAATATATGGAGAAAAATGTATTATCAACTTCAAAAATCACTTATTAGAAATAAGTAAATATTAGCTAGGGCTCTACAACCAAGCATTCCACAGACTTTTCACAATCTATTTCTCAAATGACCATACAAATTCACAAGTAGAAAGACTTTAGAAATTAGTTTCTCCAAATCTCGTTTGCTTAAATGAAATAGAGCTTTTAATGACTTACTCTAAGGCTAAAACTTTTTACCTCAAATTTTATGTTTACCTGCAGCGTTTCTATTGGGCTTATATCCCAAAGAAATCATAAAGGAAGAAAAGGGCCCCACATGTGCAAGAATGTTTGTGGCAGCCCTTTTTGTAGTGGCTAGAAACTGGAAACTGAATGGATGCCCATCAATTGGAGAATGGCTGAACAAATTATGGTATATGAATATTATGGAATATTATTGTTCTGTGAGAAACGACCAACAGGATGATTTCAGAGAGGCCTGGAGAGACTTGCATGAACTGATGCTGAGTGAAACGAGCAGAACCAAGAGATCATTACACACGGCAACAACAATACTATATGACAATCAACTCTGATGGACATGGCTCTCTGCAACAAAGTAATGTTTCAAACCAGTTCCAATTGTTCAGTGAAGAAAGCCATATACATGCAGAGAGAGGGATATGAAATATGGACCACAACATAACATTTTCATGCTCTCGATTGATGTTTGCTTGCATTGTGTTTCCTTTCTTTGATTTTTCTTTCTTGTAGATATGATTTGTCTTGCACAAAAATGATAAGTGTGGAAATATGTATACATATATTCGATATGTCAAGTATTTTAACATAATTAACATGTAGTGGATATCCTGCCATCTAGGGGAGGGTGGGGAGTAGAGTAGAAAAATTTGTAACAGAAAGCTTTGTAAGGTTAATGTTGAAGAATTACCCATACATATGTTTTGCAAATAAAAAGTTTTAATAAAAAAATTTATGTTTTATAACTTTTAATTCCTAACTACTACTATCCCATTCAGGAGGCAAGAGAGGTAGGTGGGAGTTATCAATAGTTGAAGTTAATCTAGATCAAGAGAGGAAGAAAATCCCTTCATGTCCCAACTTAAAAAGCCATAGAGCTCCACTTATTTTGTCCACTATGTGTTATATGAAGGAAATAGAAAGCCACCAGAGTTTAATGAATTTGGAATGGGGAGAGAGGTACAATGAGAGAATGTATGACATGTTTAGATCTACTTCTTAAAAAAAAAATCTACTTAACAGTTATGCAGAGGGATGGATGAGAGTCACCTGAGGCAGAAAGTTCAACCAGAAGACTATTATATCAATTAAAATGTTAAGAAGAGGATGAGATACTGAACTAGTGTGATGACTATGTGAGCAAAGAGATGGTGAAATGACATAAGTGAAAGATGATGGGAAGTAAAAATAACAAATATGGGAGTAGAGTTAGATATGTGGAATGAGAGTAAGGGTCTGTTGAAGATGACACCAAGATTGTAAAATTGAATTATTGGGAGGATAGTAGTACCCTAAACATTAAAAGGGAAATTGTATAAAGATGAGAATTGGGGAATAAAGGGAGGAAAAAAGATTTAATATTTAGATAAGGTTTATTTGAGATGCCTATAAGAGATCTAGTTAAAAATGTCAAAAGGCCAATTGGCAACACATGATGGAAAGTCAAGAGGGAAAAATACAGCCAATGGAAGCTGATGAGACCACCAAGTGAAAGAGAAAAGTGTCCAGAATACAGGCCTGGAAGATACTAGAGTTATGAAATATGTTATAAATGATGAACTAGAAAAGAAAAGTTAGAACAGATAGACACACAGGAGGAGAACCAGGAGAAAGTTGTGTTTTGAAAAGTTAACACAGTATACAGAAAGAGAAAGTTATGAACAACATCAAATGCTGCAGAGAAGTCAAGGAGGATCAAGACTGGGGAAAGGCCATCAAATTTAAAATTAAGAAATTATTAGGAGCAGCTAGATGGTGCAGTGCATACAGCACCAGCCCTTAAATCAAGAGGACTTGAGTTCAAATCTGGTCTCAGACACTTAACACTTCCTAGTTGTGTGATCCTGGGCAAGTCACTTAACTCCAGTTGCAAAAGAAGAAAGGAAGGGAAGAAAGGAAGAAAAATATAAATGCATATAGCCTGACTGATTAAATACACAAGTTGCTTAAGAAATTTAGACACAAAGCAGAAAATGGAGATATGAATATGTATGTATGTCCATATCTATAAAATATCTATCAAAAGAGATGTATGTATACATACACAAATGTATATCTCTATCCTCCCTTTTATAAGTAAACTCCTTAAGATAGCTCTCATGTGTGTATGTTTATACATAAATGTATGACACATGCACACACACATGCAATATACATATATTGTTTACATAAGGATGTGTACAGTTCCATGCTCGCTTTTGTAGCTAAATTCCTTTAAAAAGCCTAAGTGTGTATTCACACACACACACACACACACACACACACACAAACACACTGTTAAGAAAAGCATTATAGGCATACTTCACAGATGAGGGTTTGTTTCTCAATCACCACAAAAAAAGGAAATAATGCAATAAAGTTAACACTGTTTTCTGTTTTCCCAGTACATAAAAACGTTATGTTGATACCACATCATAGTCTATTAAGTGTATAATAGTATTATGTCTAAAAAATGTATATCTCTCAATTTCAAAATATTTTATTGCTAAAATGTTAACCATCATCTGAGGCTTTAGTGAATTGTAATCTTTTTACTAGTGGGAGTCTTGCCTTGATATTGATATCTTATGACTGATCAGAGTGGTAGTTGCTTAAGGTTAGGGCTGCTATGGCAATTTCTTTACAATAAAATAACAGTAAAGTTATTTTATGATTGACTCTTCTTTCACATAAGATTTTATCTACAACATATGATGCTATTTGATTGCATTTTACCCACAGTAGAACTTTGAAAATTGGACTCAATCCTTTCAAATACTGCCACTGTCTTATAAATTAAGCTTATGAAATATTCTTTAACATTGTAATGTCTCAAGAATAGGGAGACCCTAGTAGAGGAAGATAAATGAGGGAATGACCAGTCAGTGGTGCAGTCAGAAGACATACAACATTTATCTTCATAGTTCATGGTACCCCAGAACAATTACAACAGTAACATAAAAAGTCACTGATCAAAAATCACCATAAAATACAATAATATTGCAAAAATAACCAAAATGTAACAGAGTCAAAATGTGAGCACATGCTGTTGAAAAAAAATGGTACTGATAGACTTATTCAACAGAGAATTGCCAGAAACTTTCTATTTGTTGTTAAAAACAACAAAATCTACAAAGCACAATAAAGCGAAGTGCAATAAAAAAGGGTGTGCCCTGTATCATATATGTGTAAACACACATATGTATGTACATATGTATGTGCAGGTATACTTCTCCCTTTATGGCTAAACTCCTTAACAAAATTATACAGAGTACTTTTAACGGCTCAGCCAAGAGAAAAAACTTTTTCCCCAACTTTTTTGTTTCATGAATCTTTGATCCTTTCTATCACTGTCTACTCAGAAGTTATCTAACATATGTTATATGTGTGTATCTCTCTCACATACACAGCACAGATACATGTGTATATATGTACATATTATACACAAACATGTATGTACATATATACATACAAATATATGTGTACATACACTATATATGATATTGTATCAGCTAGTGAGGATTTAAGATCAAATGAAAGGTTTTTTTAAACTATATGAATAGGCATGAGTATGTTTAGAGGCTGCAGAGAAGTCAGCATAGCTAGGAAAGATTGAAAATTAAAGCGCAAATTGACATGATAATGGAGGCATTCTAGTAGAAAAGACAAAAGAGAATATGATCAAGGATGATCATATGTGAAAGGACTGGCTTTTGCAGAAGGGCTATTTCTTCATACAAGGCTAACATGAATGAAGAGATAATAGGAAATAAAATACTCAATATGGGTATAGAAATCTATCTTATCCTGCAGGAAAATAGGAAAGGAATGAGATATAGGAAGTGGGGGTAGGTGATAAAAGAGAGGGCATAATGGGGGAGGGAGTAGTCAGTAGCAAAACTTTTGAAGAGAGACAGGGGGAAAGGGGAGGAGCGAATAAATGGGCAGAAATACATACATACTTTTTCTACATTTCAAAGTTCATGGACATGGAAAGGTAACATTCATAGAAATGGCAACATCAGAAGGATGACTATCTCTATAGCAAAGGTGGCAAAAGAAATGGCCATGGGAATTCAAAAAAATGGGTAAACCTTTCCTCTACTTTTTGCATTGAACTTCCTATTCAGCTCTACTTCAAAGAATACCTAAGCTTATTTCAAAGCACAACTCAGAAATAATCTCCTACCTTGTCTTTCCTGGTCTTGGGCTTCCATCCTCAATTGTAAAGTTAGTGTTCTCTCCTTAAAATTGTTTTGTGTTATTTTTGACACATTTTTACTTATTGATCTACGTATATGAATTCCCACAGGGGAACCAAGATTTCTTAAGGGAAGGGACTATTTGAATTTTGTCACGGTATTCACATTACCCAGTGCAGAGCTTTTCACAAAGGAGACACTTAATTGAACTGAACTAAGCCCTATACTTGGATAGATTTGGAATTGGCTGAATAGTTAGACTTGAAGGAATTATCCAGTAGAGCATTTCCAAGTATCTCTGAGTTGGTCTTTTCTTATTAAACATTTTTAAAATAATAAAGACACAGAATAGCTAGATGGTGTAGTGGACAAAGCACCAGCTCCGAAATCAGGAGGACCTAAGTTCAAATCTAGCCTCTGACACTTAATACTACCTAGCTGTACTTCCCTGGGCAAGTCATTTAACTCCAATTGCCTCAGCAAATAATAATAATAATAATAAAGACACAGAATACTTGCCAATCTGCAGATAATAATGGTGGAAAGAATAACCAAACTTTGGATGATAAGACTCTAAAAAGATTTTGGTTATCTAACTAAGTGAAGTAGTACTGTACTGAGTTCAACTCAGTTTCTAATCATGTGATACTGGGTAAATCACTTGAGTTTTCTGTGCCTCATTTTTCTTATCTATTAGTAACATGTAAAATATTCTGCAAACCTACAAATTCTACATAAACACTAGCAACATAAATGCTAGCTGGAACACTGAATTCAATCTAATAAAATTAAACATAATAGGGACAAAGATAAAATTTTACAAGAAAAAGATTCCAGATCCTTACCAAAAAATCATTCCTACAGCAAATCCTAACCAGGACACTAAGACTAATAGATCCCAATTTCTTTGGGGCTATAATACCATATTACTGTTTGATTTTTATCATCTACCCTTTTCTTGTGTAGCTTGATTTTTTGTTTTTTTGCTTTTTTACTGAGGCAATTGGGGTTAAGTGACTTGCCCAGAGTCACACAGGTAGGAAGTGTCTGAGACCATATTTGAACTCAGGTCCTCCTGACTTCAGGGCTGGTGCTCTATCCACTATACCACCAAGCTGCCCCTGTGTAGCTTGATTTTGTTTTAAAATCTTTATGACAAGCCTTGGATATAAAGAAATGAGCATGACTGAGAACTAATGCTTCAGATACTGTCATTATTTTCTACTTTCAAACCCCTCTAAAACTTTCAAACTTTTTCACTTAAGAAATTCAAGAACAGATGTGGCTGTCTTGCCTAGTTCAGAAAAGAACTGGTGATATATGGCCCATTAAAGAAAATTAGGAAAAAATTAATAACATTTTAGAATCAACTGAAATTTGAAAAGAATTTTTTTATATTAAAATAAGAAAACTCAGACTTACTTCTCTGGATACAACACATAACTAATATTCAACTAGGCTGGAAATATCTAATGTAACAGAAGGAAAAAGATGGTTCTTTTTATAAATATCTAAATTGTTATGGTAATCAAAGACATAAAAAATAACAGTCTCCTAATTTGGGGTTATCACTCAAAAATCTTTCTGCTCCAATCTAATCTGCAAAGTCCTATCAAATCAGCCTACTCAAAATTCACCTTTCAATCATACTAATATTTTACCTTGCTTACAGACCAAAGTCCAAAAGGGCTTTCTATAATCAAATGTCCACTTCCAATTTCATCTCTCATTATTCTGCTATTTGAAAACCTCTGTTCCAATAAAAATGATATATTCATAGTCCTCCAAATAAATCTAATACTTTCAATGCTTTGCTTATGATTAATTTCCAAATCTGAAAGGACCCCTCCTGTCTGCTTATAGAAATCCAAATCATTCAAAGCATACTATATATCCCACATCCTTCCCAAAGTCTCTCTGAATAATTACAAATGTGATCTTATTGTATATTTAATTAAAAGAAACAATCATAGATTGAATAAATATAAAAGTTTATTTAAAAGTATAAAAACCATTTTTTGCCCAAAGGCAGTACAAAAACTGTCAATGAAATCTGTCAAACCCCAGATATCATTCATTTAGCAATAAAACAAGTACAGCTTTCTAACATTTCTTACATTATTCTTTAATTTAACTTTCATAAGTACACTGAATATAATATAAATCTGTATATTTTAAGCACCCAGTATACTGTCTTATAAATAATAACAACAATCATTACAAATTTAAAAACATACTAATATTTTATCACATATTAAATTATAACATTTGTAATTATTTTTAAAATTTTCAAACTTTAATTACCAGTTTAATTTCTAAAATATTTGGTATCTGGTGTCCTCTTTTACTTTTAGTAGTATTAAAAATATGATTGAGATCAAAAAGTTTGAGAAACACTGTCAATTAAAGGAGATAGGGAGAATAAGACCTTAAGTCAAGAAGATAGGGGTACAAGTCCCACTTATAACACACGTTGGCCATGTCCTGGGTAACTCTCTAAGACTGTTAGTTTTAGAGAAAGTAATATTCTGTAATAATATAGAGAATTTTCTTACCCAGGAAATCACCAATATACCAATGAAATCACAAGTCCTGTCTTATACCTGATCTTGAATATCTAGCATTTATGCCTGACACATAATGGGTACTTATTAAATGACTGATTGGTTGAGGTTTATGGTTGAAATTTCTATTTCAACTTATTTAATGATCTATAAATAAGACCTAATCAGAATTAGAAACAAAATTATGTCACTCAAGCTAGTATCAGGAGAACAACAGCAAAATATGGTTCATCTATATACCAGAATCAGTAAGCTCAATTCAGGCATAGTAGATTCTTACAATAATAGAATAAATCAAAAAATGCTGGATTTGTTTGTTTATATTTTTAAGAATTGATAGCCAAGATGCATAGATGCTGAAGAGAGAGACAATAATCTTTTCATGTGGCTAAGAATTAATGTTTTCCTCTATCTTATACATACACTATCTATCTATCTATCTATCTATCTACATAGTGTTTTTAAACAGTTTTTAGAAATGAATATATAAGGCTTCATTTTTTTTAATCTTCAGTTTATTTTTTTTAAGAATTTAAAAAAGACAGAAAAGGAAAATAAAGCAAAATAGAACAGAACATTGTCATGTGTCCAGCAGAACATCAGGAAGGATTCAAAATATATAAAAATAAATTTCCAGTTTAAGAAAGAATAGATAATAAATAGCAGAAGAAATTATATTCATGAGTATCCATACTTTTCTTTGCTTCCTGGTAGATTGTTCTTTTGTGCATCTTTTTTTTTTATTTTACTCTTTTTTTCTCCTTTCATCCTCCCCACCTCCCCACCTCCCCCAAGCACACACACACTCCCACACACATATATACACATACATATGCATATACATTCACACCCACCCTCATATACATAATCTATATAAACACATAGAGCAACATGCATATATAACTACATATTCTCACATATATACACACACACATTTACCCATATGTAAACATGCATCTAAAACAATATCAGTATGGCTGACATATGATGAAGATTTCACTCTTGGTTGAATCTTTAAGTCTGACTTTGTCTAAGCTCAATGATTATTAGCTGTATTTCTTTTTCCTAATAAAGTCTACTCTTGATCCTTATTGTAGTTTGTGTATATTTCTTTTTTCCTATCCCTGCTAATTCTTCTACTTTAATTTGGCTTCTTAATTTTTCCTTGCCATTACTTAACCTCCCCACACCCATGGATTCCTCCCTGGTCTTCTTCCACCACTCTTTGCTTCCCCTTATGTCCATTCCTTTCCTTTTATTTCTTTTTAGATTTTGGAGGGTGCTATACCTAGCATGAGATATATACATATATATGTGTGTGTGTATGTATATATGTGTGTGTGTATATATATATATATATGTGTGTGTATATATATGTATATACACACACATATATACATACACACACATGACCTATTTAACCCATCCCCAATGTGAGTAAGCCCTCCTTCCCCTCTCTAATACCTCTGGTGTCTATTCTTCCTCTGTACTTCATTTGTATAACATAATTACTATTTTTACTTTTTCCTAGGAAGTTTTGCTTAAGTGTCAAATCATACTCAACTGTCTCCCAATCTTTCTTTTGAGCAACACAATTGCTGATGTCAATCTTAAACATATGGTATGCACTTCCATGTAAAAAACAATTTGTCCACATTAAGTTTCTTTAATCTTGCTATATGATATAAAAATATAAATGCTATTATATTTTAAATTTTCTATTGTCATATTTAGTTGATAGAAATTGATGAAAATCTGGAAATCCGTTGAATTTCCATTTTTTTTTCATTCAATATTATGGATAATCTTCTTGGATATATTTTTGGCTACAGGCCTAGTTCTTTTGATTGCCAGTATATATGATTCCAGAAGCTGAAGTCTTTCATTTGTGGCTACTGATAAGTCCTGTACAATTCTAATTGTAGCTCCAGTATATTTAAATTGCTTTTTTCTTGTTTCTTGTAAAATTTTCTCTGATCTGGGGGTTTCAAAATTTGGCAATAATATTCCTGTGCTCTCCACAAACAATCTCTCTGAAGTGATAATCAGTGGACTTCTATTTCTACTTTCCCATGATGTTCAATCACTCCAGGACAATTTTCTTGGTTTACTTCTTTCATTATTGTCTTTTATGTGTCGTTTACATATGTGTCATTATGGTTTTTTTTTTTTTGGTCACAATTCAATTATTCTTATTTTTTTCCTATTCTCCAGATCTGTTGTTTTTCTTATGTTTCACATTCTCTTCCATTTTTTCATTCTTTATTTTCTGTTTTGTTATTTCTTATAGCTTCACTGGCTTCCCCTTGCCCACTTCTAATTTTCAAAGAGCTATTTTTGTCTTTAAGGCTTTGTATTTTCTTTTCTAATTGTTTAACTTTTTTTCATAATCTTTTGTTTTTCTTGGATTTTTTTTTGTTTTTCCTCACTCTCTCTCATTTGATTTTTAAATTCTAGCTAGCTCCAGAGGTCCCCAATTGGTATTTCTGTGGAGATAGTCTGGAAGTGTTTACACTTCACACTGATTAATATTAATGCCAGAAGGAGCCCTGTACTGCCCTAAGTCTTCTTGATTTTTCACCAGTCTATAATCACCTGGGGTGAAAATTTGTTTTGTTTAGGGGCAAATCTAGAGAGCTTGAAATTTACTGACCATCTCCATCTTCCCAGAATCCTCCCCAAAAGCTTCATTATTTCTATATTAAAATAAAGCTTATTACAGCCCTTCAAATACTAAGACAGCTACCATTTCACTGCTGAGTGTCCTCCTCTCCAGGAAAAAAGATGCCTGTTTCTTCAGTCAATTCTAATGTAACATTCAATCAAGGGCATTTACCATCTCAGTTGTAACAACCTGGACATTTTCTGCCTTATCAATGTATTTCTCCAACTGCCATGCCTACAAGCGAACATAGTTATTTCAGATAAGATCTGACAAGAATAGTCTTGGAAGCTATGCTCTTCTTAATGTAGCCCAAGAAGACAACCAGTCATGCCATAAGAGTCCCTCTGTAGAGAACTTGCTCAAGAACTCATGGCTAAGATTTATACAAGACAGGGAAATATGGATGAATAATGGTCTGCATCATTTTAAAGAATACTCACTCAGATTAGTACATAGATATGTTTGAGTATAAGTATTCATCAATGCACAGACGTACTGTAAATCTGGCAGGATATGTTCTCTTTCTATTGGCATACATCATAACTCTTCTAAATGTGGTCTTTGAGAATTTCCATGGCCAACACATAAATTACCAAATTCAATCTGGTAATAAGCTCTAGAAAATTTAAGTAGGACTATACATATGACACCTAATCTTTGATTATATAGGTTAATTATAAGGAAATGATTTCCTGAAAGGAGAACCAATTCCATTGTAAAGGCAATTCTACTTCAAAGAAAAGTTTTTCTACAATAAATAAAAATCTACTCATAATAAGTAAAAATCCACTTCCTCCTTCCTCTCTAATAGTTCTACAAATATTTCAGGGTAGCTGTCATGTTTCCTCTAAAATTTAACTGCATTACACATTCAACTCGATAAGAATCTATTAAATATCTACCAAATGCAAGAGACCAGAATACAAAGACAAAAATGAAAACTTTTATACCTTAAGGAGTTTATAGGGAGAAATATACCATATAATATGTACACAAATAGTGTCCTAAAAGCCTTAGTGCAGTATTAAATTTTAATAGCTTAACAGTTTAAGCTTTAACCGCTAACTTAAACTTTTTTGGTAAAACCTGCAAATATAAGATAATCTAAGGAAGGAAAGCATACTCTGACACACATTCCCACACCCCCTCCCAAAAAAAGAATAAAGGAAGGAAAAAACAAAAAACTTTCCTAAAGTTTGAAGGAATCTAAAGATTCTAAGTGGAGATGAAAAGGCAGGATACTCTAAACATGGAAACAACCAACCCAAAGTCAAAGAAGCAGGAGGATGTAAATGTTGAACTCAGGTGCAGCCAAATAAATATCTGCAATTCTTTCAAACACTGTTGAAAACCAATTGTTTCACACTACTGAAGGTCATCTATTTCTTTTCTTACTTAAAAAGTCACACTTCAGAATACACATAAGAAAAATCCCCTTGAGATTTTTTTATAAATTCTTCCTGTATAAACAGGTGGATAAAATATTTAGAACCCCCACTGAATGTCATCTAGTACAGAAAATGTTGTTCTTAAAATGTGGCTCCTAAAATTAAGCCTTGCAGTTCAGATGTCACTTGCCAGATGTCGACAGCAGAGAATGGGGATACTCCTGGGACTAGGCTCTTCATTAACCTTTGTGTATGCTACATTTTGTTCAAAGAGTCACAACATGCTTTTGTATCTAACCAGGATCCACATATCTAAAGGCATAAGGTTTATAGAACCCTTTATGAACACTTTCTTAAGTCCAAGATTTTAAATTTATGTCTAGTAAATATCTAGCTTATGGTTAAAGCCCCATGTTCATTCTAGTTTATCAAGGTCTTCTTGAATTCTGATTCTTTCATAATTTTCACTATGCCTCTTGGTTTTATGTAATTTTAATATTAAATATGTAATATCAAATATTATTTTAAATTTAATACTATATTCAAGTTTAATACTAACTATACTTTTTGTCTTCATTTGCATTAATAATAAATCTGCTGAAAAATTACACACCTAAAAAATTCATGATCCATTGACTCAGTCAGATAGCAATGTATTAGGTGTCTATATGCCAGATACTGTGATAAATGCTGTTGATACAAAGACAAGAAAGAAAAAAATAAAAACCCCTACTTTCAAGGAACTGACACAAAAATATGTAACCAAGATATATACAGAAAAGTGAGAAAGCACTAAGATTAAGAAGTCTGAGAAGCTAAGAAGCAGAAAAGAGAAGAAGTATTACTAATACAGGGAACATCCACTGAAAGTATAATGGAGTGTCATGCATGAGGAACATCAAAGAGGTCAATGTAATTGAATAACAGCTTGTGGAGATGAGTAAGGTAAATAATCCTGGAAAGGTAGGAAGAGGCCAGGCTAGAAAGGGATTTATAAGCCAAATAAAACACTTTATATTTGATCCTGGAACTGGCATAGCTTAGAGCCATTAAAGTTCACTGAAAAGGGAATAATCTAGCCATACTTGCACTTTAGGAAGATCAGTTTGACAGCTAAATAGAAGCTAGAATAGAGTGGGGAGAGATTTGAGGCAAAAAAAACAACCAACAGACTATTGCAACAATCCAGAAATAAGATGATAAAATCCTGCATCAAGATGATGGCAGTGTCAAAGGAGAGAAGAGTGCATATAAGACAGATAAAGATGTAAGACAGAACTGACAGGACTTAACAACTGACTATATGGGGCCATGAGAATGAGTAAGAAATGGGGTAAGAGTCTAAGTGATTGGGGGAATAGTGGTACCCTTTACAGTAATCTTGAAGTAATCATTCATAAAAGAAGATGATTATATATAAACTTTTTTTTAGATTTAAAAAAATTATATTACCAAACATTAAAAATAGTTAATTTCACTACCTGAAGGAAAAAAAATTCCCTTATTACCAGTGGTGCTTCATGCAACAATTTTCACACATTAATAAATTTATGCCATGGGGGCAGCTAGATGGCCCAGTGTTTAGAGCACCAACCCTGAAGTCAGGAGGACCTGAGTTCAAATCTGGTCTCAGACACTTAATACTTCCTAGCTGTGTGACCCAGGGCAAGTAACTTAACCCCAATTGCCTCAGGGGGGAAAAAAGTATGTCACAACTGGATCAACAACATCAAAATACAGAAAAAGAAAGTTAAAATGAAGTAGGGATAAAAGGATAGAGAAAGGGAAAGGGAAAGGAACAGATGGAGGAAAAGAAGACAAGGTAAAGATGAAGAGTATACTGCCTTTTCTTATTTAACTCCCAGACACATGTAGTACAAAAAAGCACTGGATTTGGATTTCGTAGACAAGCTAGGTTTAAGTCCTACTTTGCAAATGATATGCTTTCTGACCCTCATCTGTTTTTTCATTTTTTTCATTTTTCATCTGTTAAATGTCAATTTTAAATCTATGCCCTATCAAAAAAAAAAGAAATAAGATTAATTCAGCATAAGTTGTTTTTAATAAAACCATGTTGGTACTATGAGATCATAACTTATTTTTCTTACTATCCATTAATCATCTCCTTAATAATACATTAGAGATTCTCCCAGGAATAAAAAATAGTCTCAGTGGCTTATAGTCTATAAACCATTCTCTATCCTCTTTTGAAAACTGAGGGAATCTTTGCCCTTATGTAATACTAGAGTACCTCTACCTTACTCCATGGTCTCTCAGAGATCACTGACAGTAGGTCAAGAATAATATCTGCCATTTCTTTCTGTATACTAAGATGTATAAAAGACTCGAACTCATCAAAGGTAGACAGGTGATCATTTACTATATCTTTATTTATCTTGGCGATCCAACTCCCAGTTGTCTTTTTGTTAGTCTTTTCCAGACTAAAGGGCTTCCCTGGTAGGGAAAACAGAAGGAAGATAAGAATTTAGCAGCTAAGGAGGCAGCTCCATGGAACAAAGGACAAAGCACTGGAGGCAGAGTAAGAGAAAAAGTGAATCACCCATCATCAGTCTCCATTTCCTTATCTGTCAAACAAGGATAGTATCATCACCTCCCTCACAAGATTGTTGAGAAAAAAGAAAGGAGGGAAAAGATGGACAGAGGGAAGAAGAGAATGATGGAGGCAGAAAGGGAAGGAGGGAGAAAGGGAAAAAGGAAGGCAGGAAAGAAGGGAGGGAGAAAAGAAAAGAGGAAGGGAGGGAGGAAGGAAGGATACAACAGTGCTTTGCAAACCTCAAAGCACTATGCAAATGTAAGCTATTATTACTAGCTATTTTTCTACATCTTCATATATCATCATCCTATGTCCCTTAGGCAATGTTCCTGTTCCAGTCAACATTGAGTTATTCCTCAGTATCTCAGAAAAGTTAAGTATCATTTCTCTCAGCTAAAAATGGTCTTAATTCACAAGCTCTAAAGAAGACAACAAGGATTTCATACATTCTTTGAATGAAATAATTATAATCCTTTAAAATTACAAACAAAAAATATTAGCAAAACAGGTATTGATTTTTTTAAGACTCATACTACACATTTATTATTTATCAGCTATTAAAGGTCACTTTATTCAGTGATACATGGATGGTATTTCAGGAGTTAAATTTTTCCTCCACAAAGAGACAAGTATTAGTTAGCCATGGAATATATAGCTAAAATCTGCCCCTGCTCATTCACATGTTTTCTGTGAGAATACAAAGAAATAATCTATGAAAAAGTACTTTGCAAAGTGGAAAGTGAGAAATCAACATAAGGTCATAATGTTTGTGGTGCTATTCAAACTCTTTCACACAGCCAATCTGAACTGTTTAAAAACTGGAGTTACATTTATATTACTATAGCATTATTACTTAGTCTTCTGCAAAAAACAAAAAGGAATATGTTTATTAAAATTTTCTAATAAAATTCTAAAATAAAACCTTCTCCATTAGGCAAATAGATATGTGTTCATAATTTATATGTAGTTCATAGTTACATATAGTTCAAATGACAACAGCAACTTTTTTATATAATAGGAGGAAATATTAAATGAAGAAATCAAATCCCCTCTATGGTAACCATGCAAAATACAATCTTGTCCAAGTAAAATCACATTTTAATTCCAATATTTTCTCATTCCAACTAATAAGTTGTTTATGCAGGGTAACCCACCATGCTCAGGACATGATCTTCATTCTTTTTTTTTTTAATTTTATTATTTTTTTAATTTATTTTTTTTATTAAAGCTTTATATTTCTATAACATATGAATGGGTAGTTGCTCAGCATTGATCTTTACAAAGCTTTCCATTACAAATTTTACCCCCAGTGCCCTCCCCTCCCCTAGATGGCAGGAAGTCCACTACATGTTAATAATGTTGAAATACTTGACAAGTTGTGCAAGAAAAATCCTATCTACAAGAAAAAAAAGAAAATCAGAGAAAGGAAATACAATGTAAGCAAACATCACTAGAGAGCATGAAAATGTTATGTTGTGGTCCATATTTCATATCCCTCACTCTGGGTGTATATGGTTTTCTTCACTGAACAATTGGAACTGGTTTGAGACAATTCTTTGTTGCAGAGAGCCATGTCCATCAGAATTGATCATCATATAGTATTGTTGTTGCCGTGTATAATGATGTCCTGGTTCTGCTTGTTTCACTCAGCATCAATTCATGCAAGTCTCTCCAGGCCTCTCTGAAATTCTCCTGCTGGTCGTTTCTTACAGAGCAATAATATTCCATAACATTCATATACCGTAATTTATTCAGCCACTCTTCAATTGATGGGCATCCATTCAGTTTCCAGTTTCTAGCTACTACAAAAAGAGCTGCCACAAACATTCTTGCACATGTGGGGCCCCTTCCTTCTTTTATGATTTCTTTGGGATATAGGCCCAATAGAAATGCTGATGGGTCAAAGGGTATGCACAGTTTGATAACTTTTTGAGCATAGCTCCAAATTGCTCTCCAGAATGGTTGGATCCGTTCACAGTTCCACCAACAATGTATTAGTGTCCCAGTTTTCCCACATCCCCTCCAGCATTCATCGTTATCTTTTCCTGTCATTTTAGCCAATCTGACAGGTGTGTAGTGGTACCTCAGAGTTGTCTTAATGTGCATTTCTCTGATCAATAGTGATTTGGAGCAACTTTTCATATGACTAGAGATGGTTTTAATTTCATCATCTGAAAATTGTCTGTTCACATCCCTTGACCACTTATCTATTGAAGAGTGGCTTGAATTCTTATATATCTATATATATATATATGAGACAATTCTCTATATATTTTAGAAATGAGGCCTTTATCAGAACCATTAAATGTAAAGATGATTTCCCAATTTGATGCTTCCCTCCTAATCTTATCTGCATTAGTTTTATTTGTACAGAAACTTTTTAACTTAATATAATCAAAATTATCTATCTGGTATTCAATTAGGAATTCCAGATCTTGAGTGAAACAAGCAGAACCAGGAGATCATTATACACAGCAACAACAATATTACATGATGATCAATTCTAATGGACATGGCTCTCTGCAACAAAGAATTGTC
>JAJPUD010009465.1:0-12054 GCA_023553655.1 Myrmecobius fasciatus
TTTTTTTCCAATTCACCAATTTTGTTTTTCAGTGAACTGTTTTCTTTTTCCAATTCACCAGTCCTATTTTCCAGTTTTTGATATTTCTGTTGCCCTGATCTCAATTTATTTCCCCATTCTTCTTCTAGCTCTCTTTTGAGATTCTTAATGCAATCATCCAGGTAAGCCTTCTGAAAGGGAGACCAACTTAAGTCTGCCTTTGTGGCTTCATCTGGGATTGTTTTCATAATGTCAGGATCTGGGGACTGTTCTATTTTTTCTCCGTAAAAGCTTTCTATGGTGAGAGCTCTCTTCTGCTTCTTGCTCATGATTTAAAGTTGGGATATTGGTCAAAAGCCGAGAAAACTGCAACAATTTATATTTGCCCTGGGGCAGTTTGCTGAGTTGACTTCCGGTCTGAGGCTGGTCGGGCTAGATTTGCACCAGGACCACGTTTTCAGCTTTTCTCAATCCACCCCCTTCAAAAGGCAGATCTGCCAAAGCACCTGCCCGCAAGCAGAGCAAAGTGGCCCAGGCGTCTCCAAGGGGCTTCCTGGGTGCCCAAAATCCGCCCCTCTATCGCAGCCCTGACTTCCGCCCCGGCTGGAGTCCGATCAGATTTCCCCTGAGGCTAACCTTCTCCGGAGTTCTTTCAAGGTAGATCTTTTATAGAAGTGCGTTGTAGTCCAAATGCTTGGCGAGGACCTCACTCGGAAACTAGTTTTAAAGCTTACTTTGTCTGGGTTGGGGGAATGTCGGAGGGAGTTCACAGAGAAAGCTGTCCGCAGTTCGCCATCTTGGCTCCCCCCTAATATTATTCTTTATATCTAGATCATGAACCCATTTCAACCTTATCTTGCTATAGGGTGTTAGGTGTGGATCAATGCATAGTTTTTGCCATACTAGTTTCCAATTTTCCCAGCAGTTTTTGTCAAATAGTGAATTTTTATCCCAAATGCTGGGGTCATTGCTTTTGTCAAATACTATATTACTACAGTCATTGACTATTTTGTACTGTGAAATTAACCTATTCTACTCGTTGACTACTCTAGTTCTTAGATATGGTACAGCTAGGCCAACTTTATTTGCATTTTTTCCATTAATTCCTTTGAAATTCTGGACTTTTTGTTCTTCTAGATGAATTTTGTTGTTATTTGTTTTTACTTTATCTGAAGCTTAATAGATTCTGTTCCAGTTTTTTACCTTTACTTGTTATCTGTCACTGATTTAAGTGTGTTTCTTGTAAACAGCACATTGTAGCATTCTGACTTTAAATCCAGTCTTGTCTCAGCTTCCTCTATATAAGAGAGTTCACCCCATTCACATTTACAGTTAAAATTACTAATACTGTACTTCTCACCATCTTTTTTTAACCCCAAATTATACTGTTTTCTTTCCTTTTCTCCTTTCCCTCCTGCCCAGTATTTTACTTATGAGCACCACTTGCCTCAAGCAGTTCTCCCCCTTTAGAGCTTCTCCCCCTTTCTTATATCTTTATTATACTATTTCTATTTTCCCTCCTATTAGCCCACCCCTTAACTTCTCCCTTTTCTCCTCCAACTTTCCTATAAGATGAGATAAATATGTCTGTGAAAACAAATATGTCTAAAATTCTCTCTTTGAATCAAATCAGAAGACAGTAAGATTCACACAATGTTCATCTCCCTCCCTCTCCCTTCTTTCTCTCAATTATAATAGGTTTTCTTTGCCTTTTGTGAGATGTAATTTCCCTTATTTTCACTCCACTTTCCCCTTTTTTCTGGTATAACCCTATTTCCAGTTCTAGTTTCTTTTTTTATATCATAACAGTATATAATACATGCACTCTCTATATATACCCATAACAGGGCAGTTCTCAAGAGTTCTTTTCTTTTACCTTTTAATGCTTCTGTTGAGTTCTATATATGTAGGTCAAATGTTTTGTTCAGCTCTGATTGTTTAATCAGAAATAAATGGAATTCACCTGTTTCATTGAATATTCCATTTTCTTCCCTGAAAGAAAATGTTCAGTTTAGCAGGGTAATTTATTCTTGGCTGCATTCCAATTTCCTTTGCCTTTTTAAATATCAGATTCCAGGTCCTTTGATCCTTTAACATGGAAGCTACTAAGTCCTTAGTAATCCTTATTGTGACTCCTCAGTATTTATATTATTTCTTTTTGACTGCTTGCAATATTTTTTTCTTGGTCCATTAGTTCTGAAATTTAGCCACAATATTCTTTGGAGTTTTAATTTTGGGGTCTCTTTCAGGAGATATTTGGTCAATTTTTTCAGTTACTATTTTACTATCTGATTCTAGAAATCAGGGCAGTTCTCTTTGATGATTTCCTGAAAAATAATGTCTAGGCTTTTTTTTTTTCTTCATGGTTTTCAGAAAGTCCAATATCCTTAGATTGTTTGTCCTAGATCTATTTTCCAAGTCAATTGTTTTTCTAAAGTAGGTATTTTACATTTTCTTCTATTTTTTCTTTCTTTTTTTTGCTTTTGCTTGATTGATTCTTGATGTCTTATTGAGCTATTCATTTCCATTTTTTCAGTTCTGATTTTTAGTGAATTATTTTCTTCATTTACATTTTTTGTTCTTTTTTATTTGCCCAATTTAATTTTTAAATGTGTTGTTTTGTTCTATGGATTTTTTTTTCATTTCACAAATTCTGTTGTTAAAGAGTTATTTTGTTTTTCCATTTCAAAAATTCTGTTTTTCAGGGAGCTGTTTTCTTTTTGCATTTTGTCAAATCTATTTTTAAAGGAGTTATATGCTTTTTCCATTTCACTGAATCTATTTTGTAATGATTTTTCTTCAGATAATTTGTGTTTCCTTTTCCAAACCTTCTTGTAAAGTTCTCATTTCCTTTCCTCATTTTTCTTCTACCTCTCTTTTAAAATCCTTTTAAATTTTTCTAGGAGAGCCTTGTGAGATGGGGACTAATTTATATCTCCTTTTGGGGCTTCATCTGGAGGCAATCTGTGTTTAGTCTCCTCAGTGTTTGAAATCTGTTCTTCTCTTTCATTATAAAAGCTATCTATGATCAGAGTTGCTTTTTAAACTCATTTTTTAAAAAATGAGATATGCTTTTAGGGCAAAGGAGATTGGAAGCAGCAGTAACTGCCCTGACTGATTTCAGGTGCTAGGTGATTGTGTTCAGGTCCCATAAAATTATGGCTTTTGGTGTTGATTGTTTACCTTTTATGTTTATGTTGGATGGTTTGTAACTTTTCTTTTGATCTACTGGCTTGCAACCAGGGCAGAGTATCCGACTACTGTAGATTCTTTCCTGTAGATTCTTTGGCAGGTGAAGTTTACACCACCCTGGGATTGTGTGCTGCTTGCACTCCATGTCTGTGCTCTTCTGCTTGGACTTTGCCTACATCCCTCTGAGCCCAATTGGAACAGACCTTTTCTGCAGGTCTTTTGAAATTATCTTCTTCTGGTAATTTGTTACTCTCCCAATATTTGTGGGTTCTGCCAGTACAAAAGTCATTTACAGGCTGGATTTGGTAGTCTGAAGGTCTTGGGAGGAGTTCAGAAAGAAACAAATGTCCTCTCTGCCATCTTGGGTCTGCCTCCAACTGACAACAATTTAACTCAAATGTGTGAACATCAGGAAGCAAAGATGGCAGCCAAATATTCATAGAGGTACTTTTAATGTTTAAGTTATCACCACTGCCCAAATCTTGTGTTCAAATAAAAACAGGAATCACTTTTCTGTACATTCAAGTGCCTCTTTTTTCATATTATTTCTATTTTTTGAAGGATGAGGATTAAAACACAAATATTTATGCCATAGATCACATACACAGCATGTGTAAAAAGAGATAAAATTGATAAAACAATTCTGAATGCTGGTGGTGTGAAATGATATTTCAGTCCTAAGTATAAAAATGTAAACCAATTTAAATGTTTATCATTCATCTATGAACATTTTTCTTCTATGCATGATAGTAGTGCATGAGCAATATAATTATTTTTCTCCTGCCTGTAGAGATTCATTCTAGAACTTCACAAAAGATCCCACCATAGAGCTGATTTTGAAAGTTCAGAAACAAATGTCATGGAAGCATTGTATTTTAGAGCAACTGAATTCAATATTAATGTCTATGCTGGAATAAAGTACAGATGCACTCATTTGTAAATCATTTTGAATGATGGTAAAATAATGTTACAGTAGTCAGAATCGAACACTCTTCTCACCTTGGGGCTGATCTTGAATAGTAACTTGGAGACAAAATGATAAATGACAATTGTAAGTGACCTTGGCATCATCAAGTCCAATGGGCTCTTATTATAGAAGAAGATAATAGATTCAAAGAATTTAAAGAAAAAGCCTATGCACACAGATTGCAAAAGTAGAAGAGCTGAAATTTAAACTTAAATTTAAATTTAAAGGTCTTTCAATCCAATGAACTTTTTCCTAAGCCAAAAACTGGAACTGAGATAAGAGGAAATATTAAAGAAAGCTAAGAAAGAGATGTTGATTGCTCAGTTATTCCAATTGTGTCCGATTCTTTCTTTTCTTGTCAGAGATATAGGAATAACAATTCTTTCCTTCTTCCACCTTATTTTATAGGTGGAGAAATTGATCAAATAAGGTTAGGTAACCTGTGCAGGGTCACAGAACTAATATGCGTCTGAGGTTTGATTTGAATTCAAGAAAAGGTGTCTTCCTTATTAATAGCTCACTGTGTTATCCAGAGAGTTACTTAATTGCCATAAAGAAGAGAATGAAATGAGAAAATTGTGGACAAAGTCCTTCCTTGCTTATGAACAGAAGGTTTTGGAAAAGAAAACATTTTCATGCCAAAAGAAAATCTGGCTCAATAAAAGGGAAGATGGGAAAGCCAGGAAAAATTCCAAGTTAAAACAAAAATACCCTGGCTTTTCAACAGCTCCATAATTATCAAATATTGTGTTTAGAAATGTCAATTATACTTACAAAGAAAAGTGAAACAATGACTCCAAGCAACAAAGTTGATTTTCATTTATTTATAATTGTCATTTGATAATCATTTGATGAAGCTTATTTGAAAGAATGTTCCAATGTTCATATAATTATCTTTAAGTTGTAAATGAAATGCCATTATTTCTTCCTATCTATTCCTTCCATGCAGTTTTTTTTTGTGTGTGTGTGTGTATGTGTGACTTTTGACTTTAAAGAAAATTTCATTGACAATTTATATTTTCACATGATCTTAATGCTATGGTATATTTTTTCCTTCTCTTCCCATGACATTCATACCTTATAATAAGAAATAAAAAAATGAAAAAAATGATTAATAATGATTATTAATAAAACTAAATAAGATAACAAACAAATCTACAAATGTTTCCCTATTTTTCTATTTAAGTGGAAATTTAAATAGCTAATCATATTTCCCTGTTTGTTAAGTGTAAGTAAATTTTCAGTATTTTTAAATTTTTCCTTCAAAATAACAACAATAGCTGGCTTTTATCTTCATTTCTTGTAAGTTAAGAATTTGAAAATGATTACCCTTTTAATAATCACAACAACCCTGGGAAGTAGCTGCTATTATACCTTCCATTTTATAAATGAGGAAACTAAGACAAAGGTTAACTAACTTGCCCAGGATCATGTAGCTATTAAATGACTGAAAACAGTTTTAAATTCAGGTCTTCCTGACTCAGGGTCATGCACTACCTAGATGACTAATTTTATGCTCTATGATTTGAAAGAATCTTTCTTATGAATATAAATGATGCATAGTTCTTTAAAAAAAACAAAAAAGCAAAAAATCTTTGTTTCTACCATGTGAACCATTATGCATTAAGGGATAGTTATTTCTTATTAACACATACATTTCTGTTTGTATGCAAATATGAAAGATAAATATAGTCAGAGCCAAAGAGACACCTACATTCAATTCATAGCTTGGCTATCATAGTTAATCAGATATATTTCCTAGAAAGTTTTTGTTTGTTTGTTTGTTTGTTTGTTGGTTTTACCAAACAAAAATTTTCTTTGTTATACTAGCGATTTTTCTATTTTCTTTTACTTTCATGTAATAAAAATTATATTTGTGATCATCTCTATCCTTTGTTTAAGAATTCTCTTAAATCATAGCTGAGAAAATGGTTTTCTTCATCATGACATGATGTGACTTTACTATTCAGGAAACATATTCATTTAAAGTTTTTGGTTCCATATAGTTGAAGGGCTAACCTTAAACTAAAATTTGACTGTAGAGCTTTCCATTATTCCTAATATATTCCTAATTCCTAAGGAATATAAAGGTTTTTGTAAGCAATTTTACTTCTTAAATTTACTACAGTTAATTGTTTCTGTTTTTTCCTTATCTGATTTGTTCTATGCACACATATTATATATATATATATATATATATATATGTGTGTGTATATATATATAATTGTGCATATACACATATATATTTGACCACCACCTAGTAGTTTGGATGATTTCTGATTTCTAGTATTATTTACAGTGTTTATTTGTTCTTGTTTCATATTTAATTTCTGGAATCTGTCAGATTTCAGATGATCCCCCTAAAAATTAATTACTTAGTAATGCATTCTGTGATAGTTGCTCAATATTATATTAAACCTATAAATTAATAAATATATTTTATTATTTTTCCATTATATATTATGGCCGATTTTTCATTGTTCTTGTAATCTTGGCTGACTGATTTATTTCTGTGTTTTTTAAAATTTTAATAGAATTTATTACTTCCCATGATTCTCTTTGTCTCTCACTCTCTCTCTGTCCCTGTCTCTCTATCTCTATCTCTGTCTCTGCCTCTGTCTCATCAAACAGTAAGTTCTTGTCCCCAAAACTTTGAGCTTTATATTTATAAAACTTTGCCATGATCAAAAGTTACTGTGCCCGTTTACTAGAGTGCATTGTTTACCTACTCTATTTCACTGATCCAACACTCTATTTCTTACTTAATATTTTTTCCCTTGAAGTAATCAGCTTTTTTTTTTTTTCTGGGTAAGTAAAACTTAGTTGCAGTTATACCTCTTTTGCTTTCTGGAATATCATGTTCCTTGACCCCAGTTCCTTTAATGTTGTATGTTTTTAAGTTTTGTGTAATCTTAATTTTTTACTCCTTGATATCTGAATTGTTTCTTTTGAGTCACTTGTGATGTTTTTCTTCCTTGACATGATGGTTCTGTAATTTGTCTATAATGATCCTTGGAATATTTATTTGGGGTTTCTTTTTCCTGAGGTGATTGCTGTGGATTCTTTCAATGCCTCTTTTACATTCTGGTTCTAGAATAACAAGTTAATCTTACTTGAAAATTTCTTGAAAGTTTTTCTCATGTCTTTTTTCTCATTATTGTTTTCAGGGAGTTTGGTGATTTTGTCATTGTCTCTTCAGGATCTATTTTCCAAGTCATTTGTTCTTCTGTTTTCTTGATTAAAGCTTTTTATTTTCAAAACATATGCATAGATAATTTCAAACATTCACTCTTCGGAAAACCTTGTGTATTCCTCCCTCACCTGCCCAATTTAAATAGAACTTCCAACTTATCTTCTGCTGAAAATTTGTAATGCTCCAAATATTTGTAGAGTCTGTCACTCCAAAACCAATTTAGAGGCTGGATCTGGTGTTGCTCTAAGGGATGCAGGAAGAGTTCAGATAAGAACCTGTCTACTCCCTGCCATCATGAATCTGTACACCCCCATTTGTTTTTCTAAAGAAATATATTCCATTTTCTTCTTTTTCCTCATTTTTATGAATTTATTTGAGTGATTATTGATGTCTCATAATCATTACCTCTCATTTGCCCAATTCTAACTTTTATGGAGTTGTTTTCTACAGTTAGTTCTGTACATTTTCCATTTGATCAATCATAAATTTTAAGGAGGTATTTCCTTCAGTAGATTTTTTTAAAAAGTTGTTTTTTGTTGTTGGTGATGGTTTTTTATCCAATCCGTTGACTTGTTTTCTTCATAATTCTCTTTCATCACTCTCATTTCTTTTCTCAATGTTTTTGTTCTTTTCATATTTGATTTTTAATCTCCTTTTTGAGCTCCTCCAAGGGTTCTTTCTGCAATTAAAACCACTTCCCATCTTTCTTTGAGGCTTTTTGCATAGGTGTTTGACAACATTGTCCTCTTCTGGATTTGTGCCTTGATCTTCTCTGTCACCATAATAACTTTCTATGATCAGATTCTTTTTTTCTTATTGTTGTTTGATTATCTTTTTTGGCCTTTTTCCTTTTTTTCAAATTTTAGCTCTGCTCCTAGGGTGGAAGAAAAACTGTTTCAGGCTTTTGGCACCATGGCCTGTAGGTCCTTACTGTTTTACTGGTGCTACACTTATGTTGCTCTGAAGTCTGCTCAGAACCCTCATCTGGTGCTGTACTGAGGTAGTTAGATAAGGAGTAGCTGATTCTAAGTGTTCATCTTTTCTTTACTTGTACATAATTTGTTTTGTTCTTTGCTGCATACCTTTGTTGCTTTATCCTTATTCCCTCTTTCATCCCCTGCCTCCCATTCCCAAGCATGCTATAGTTAACAAAGGATACATTTATATTAATATCTGTATGTATGTATATATATGTACATATATATACATATATACACACATACATACATATAAATGCATATATATATTTCCTATCGCTGCTGACCTTTGATTTTATTCTGCTCCTAATTTTCCTTGCTATTACTTAACCTCTTCCCATTCGTGAATCCCTCCCTTGATTTCTTGCTTCACCCTTTGTGTCTCTGTGCACCCATCCTTCCCTCCTGGTTTCTTTGTAGATTTTTGAAGATGGTATACCCTTCATAGTATACACAGTGTGGCCTATTTAACCCACTCCTGATGTGAGTAGCTTTTCAAAATATGAGCCCTCCTCCCAAATCTAATGCCTCTGTATCTAATGTTCGTCTGCAGCTCATTTGTATGACAAAATTACTGTTTTAACCTTAATTCTTTCCCTTAATCTTAAACATATGCTATAAATTTCCCAAGTAAAAAAAATGAGTTCCTTGAAATTGATCTTTGATATTAGCTCTTATATATTAACTTTTCTATTAAGTTCAGGTGTGGTTGATAGAAAATCTGAAAGTTCATTGAATGAACATCTTTTCTCAATCAATATTATAAATAATTTTTTTGGATATGATATTCTTGGCCACAGGACCTTTTATTGTGGCTGCTAAATCTTGTATAATTCTAATTGTAGCTCCTGCATTTTTGAATTGTTTTTTTTCCTTGTTTCTTGCAAAATGTTCCCTTTGATCTGGGGGTTTTGACATTTGACAATAATACCCCTATGTGTTTTCTACAAAGGATCTTGTTGAGTTGGTGATCAGTGGATTTTTTTCCATTTCTAGGAAAATTTTCTTGAATTATTTCTTGCATTATTGTGTCAAGGTCCTTTATATGGTCACAACTTTTAGGCAGTTCAATTATTCTTATCTTTTCTTTTCTTGAACTGTTTTCCAGATCTTTCATTTTTGTGTGTGTGTTTCATATTCTGTTCTATTTTGTTCATTCTTCATAATCTGTTTTGTTATTTCTTGGTCTCTCCTAGCTTCATTGCCTTCCCCTTGCCCAATTTTAATTTTCAATGAGATACTTTTGTCTTTGAGTTTCTATAGTTCCTTTTCTAGTTAGCTAACTTTCATTTTTCATAATCTTCTTTTTCTTGGATGGGTTTTATTTTTTTTTAGTTTTTCCTCAGTATCTCTCATTTAATTTTTAAATTTTTTTGAGTTTTTCTATAAATTCTCTCTGGGCAGGGAGCCATTTCACTTTACTCATTAGGGCAGAAGCTTTTTTTTCTTCAGTGTCCCCCTCTGAAGATGAATCTTAGTCTTCCCTGTTCCCATAGTATGTCTCTATGATGAGGTGCTTTCTTCTTTGCCAATTCATTTTGTAATAAGAGATATTTGTTCAAGCACCTTTAATCCTAGGGTGGGAGGATGTTATCTCTGGCTTCACTTCAGCTCTCCCCTCTGACCAAGAACCCCAAACCAAGAGCTCCCCGCTCCTGCAATTTCCTACAGTCAGCAGCATCACTGACCCCTGCTTCTGCCCTCACTGGATGCTGATTCCTTCTCACCAAGGGCCACATCTCAGCAGCACAGCTGGGCCTGGAGTTCTTAATCAGCTGATACTCCCTCAAGTCTTCCTGAACTCAGATCCAGATTCTACAAGCAGTCTGGGAGGTTAAAGTTTCTGTGGTTCCTGCTGAGGATATAGCCACATCTAGTTAGCTCCAGGGCTCCCCACTTGGTGTTTTTGAGCTAGCCTTAGGTGTCTGTACTTCACATGGTTAATCTGATCTGGGATCTTTCTTCAGATCTTGGTTTATATCAGGAGGACCCCTGTTCTGCCCCAAGTCTTCTTGATTTTTCATGAGTCTATGTTCATCCTGAGGAACAAATTTGTTCTACTTGTGGAGCAAATTGGGAGAGACTGAAATTTACCATGCTACTTCACCATTTTCCCAGATTCCTCCCTTGGAGTGGCTGATTCTCTTGGGGGAAGTTCTGGCAGTTTACCTGGTTTTGAGTTGGAATCCTAATGGTGATGTCTCACTTCTGCTAAGATTAGTGGTCCCCTAGGACTACCCTGACACAAGTGGAAATGTGACTACTGGAGTTCACCTGTGTATCTAAGACTATGATGCAGCATGTGATGGTTCTTGGAACTGGAGTCTGCTAGTTTCCCTAGCTATCCTATGTTACATGGAGAGTCCTGGTGTTGATATTTGCCTGTTCCAACATATTGGGCCTTATTATACAAAAAGTTACTCATGAAAAATATGCTGGATATATTAAATAGGGTATTAAATGAGATAGCTGTTATTTTCCCTCATACTGTAAATTATTGAATTAAGCCCTTAGTTTGGCAAAAGCATTCGATGAATATTGCAAGAATACAATACAGAAAACAGTATCTTGTCAATACATCTAGGTCTTACTTAGTCCTGAAATTGCAATAAAAATGCTTGTGCAATAGATTTGAAAAAAAAAGCTTCATTATTATTTATTTGCCTTGCCTGGTAACACAAAGCCTAATGAAATTTCATTGGGAAAAACGAGTGTCAAGATTACCATATATCATAAAGACATATCCCTGTAACTTCATCGTGGATATTTGTCTATGTAATTAGATGTCTATTTTTGCTGTAATGCTGAATTTGAAGGACACAAGCAAGTTCACATTCAGAAATGAAGCACCTTTACAAATGAAATAGATTTATTTCTCTCTTAAGCATTTTACACCATGAGATCAAAGTTTTGGATTCTACCTGAGCTGAGTCTTAATTCATAGAAATGTAGCTATTGATTGAACTAGAAAGTAATGATGAATACATAAGTGGAATTTCCTTTATAGCTAGTGGTGATCTAAGTATTCTGAGAAATAACTGAACCAGTTTAGTATGATCTGAACAGAAAATATTATCCTAAAGAAATAAAGAATATTTGTGAATGGCTAAATACTATGAAATGATGGGTTATAAATGAGAACATTTCACCTTTGGTAATTTTCACCAAAAATCTAAGTCAGGAAGTTGTAGGGGGATTTTAAATGAATGAAAATATATAAGGTCTTGCCTATTTGTATTTATTATTACATTAAGATTGAAATGAGTCTGCTTTAGTGTTATTATACATCTATTTCTAGGTAGTAAAAAAGTTGAAAGAATACTTACTTTCGCATCAGAAAAAAAACATGGGTCCAAATTCCTTTTTTATTATTTGTTCTCTATATGATCTTTGGCAAATCATTCAACAGCACTCTCTCTCTCATTTCCCTAATTGCTAAAAGTTTAGGAATTGATTACTTTTCTTGTCCCTTGTAGTACTACATCTATGAAATAATTCAAGTATCTTTGGATCAATGTAATCTAAATCCTATTCCGGGTTGCTATTTGATCTAATTTGTCCTCATGAACACAGAATAAGTAACACATTTTAAATGATTTAATGTTTTCTAGGTGTATATAGATATATGCATATAGGAAAACTTCAAATGAATTGTTGCATGAAAGCCAGAGAAAGAAAAAATCTTTATCTTCTTTGGTGGCAGCATCTCTCTCTCTCTCTCTCTCTCTCTCTCTCTCTCTCTCTCT